>CAJUYG010001897.1:0-28429 GCA_910591675.1 Galerucella calmariensis | reverse complement strand
CGGAGCTGTAAGGTGAGATAATCTTCGAGATAATTATATATCTCAACAATTACTTTCCAGCTATTCTTTTCGACTTTTTTTAGATGGCCCAGGCTGTAGTTCAGGATCTACTTCAGTGTCAAAAGTGAAGGCTTGAGGAATGACGGGAGTTAAAATCGGAGTCATCGTTGGTAATTCATTTGCGAATTCATTTTCTTCCATTAATTTCGATAACTCCATGACGTTGCTAAAGGTTTCTCCAGAACAATTGAGGCACACTGCAGAGCATTTCAGATCAGCTTTTCTGCAACCACACATGCTTCCACAATTTCCTTTGCATCTGCAGAAAATTAATTTTATTAGAATGGAGGGTGCTGGAGGCTTCAAAGTTTGGATCGGTATCCAAACGTTTCAATGCTTTTTCCAGCCCCAATCTTCAGGATTGCAGTGTTTTCCGATCCACGACTGCACCTGGTGATACACTCGGAGACAGTGGAAACGAGCTGCATATTGTGTTGGAGGAAGCGATGACAAACTAAATGTTTTTTTGGTAACTGTCTTGGCAAATCTTTCATATCTCATGCTTTCCAGTGAATCATCGTTATTACCGCTGTATGAAGCGGTATAAAACAATCACTTATGATGCACCATCAAAGAAAGTCAGAAGCTTATCACTAAATTGAAAATTTTGCCCACAAAACTCTGAATTATATGCACTTAATTGAAAATAGTGTTCACAATTTTTAATACGTCTACACGTGGCGAGATATGTAGCACAACTGAAAAAAAAATAGAGGAGGAAAAAACAGCTGAGCTTTGAGAGGCAAATAATAATAAGAATAGCAGGCAGATGTTAACTTGTCCCCAAACAGTAACTTGGACCTTTTCTACCTGCTTAGAGTTCTTCTAAATGTACAGATGCGTTAGAAATTATTGTAAAAACAAAAATATTTGAAGTATTATGGTAAGAAAAAAGGGTCAGTTAGAACTAAGTAATAATATAACAATGTTACAAAGAATATTAAAAACGATGTATATAATGAAAAAAATAATGTAAAACTAAGGCTGACGTTTCATTGTCACCAGATTGTTACGAGTTGTCGACTTTGGAGCGCTCCAAAACCCCCCCAAATGCATGGAAAGTAAAAAAATTGTAGGTCAAATTTTTCACTAACGAGTTTCCTACAATATTGGTTTGAGGTAATCACATGGTAAAATCAAAAAAAAAGTTATGTAACAAAAAAGGAAATTTTTGACAAAATTTTCGCATATTTTTGTTAATAACTTTGTTATTTGTAATCGTGCTGCAAAAAGTTAGATCGACAAATTTGTAGACAAAGCGATTTGCTACAAATCGTATTCCTACAAATTTTCTGTCAGATGAACAGTTTAGGAGATAAAGGAAAAAAGGCGTTTACAACCCTATTTCCAATATGGCGGCCGCGGGACAATGGTGGCTACCCCACAAACTTGGAGTTGAGCTTCTAGGGAGCTTCCCCACACGCCCCAACAATAAAATTGCGTCCTCTGACAAACGCAAGGTTATGCCTAAAAAATGTAACATTTTAATGGACTAAAACGTATACCGGTGGTGGCCGTTACTGAATAATAGGGAAGTGTGGGGTAGGAATTTTTTGTCTTAATTGCCACATAATTTGTAGGCTGATGTGATTTCTTACGGGTAAAGAAAAATGTGATTTGTAGCAAATAAGTTTTTTTCTCGCAACAATAAATGTACAATGGTATACTGAAATACTTATTTTTTTGGGTATAAAGTAGATCTTATTTGAGGCTAATAATCTATAGGTTTATTTGAAAAATGTAAATTTCTGTCAAAACTTTCAAATGATTTACTATGAATATTTAATTTGTTTTTTCAAAGTGATGGCATATTATTCAAGATGTTAGGTTTTTTCTGGGTAATGAGAACAATTTTCACCCAAATAGCATCGTTATATTTTATAACAAAATATTATATTGTGCTACGTAAACTTTTATAGTTTCTGAAGAACAATTGTATGGAGGTGTGCATAAAGAAGAACAAATTTTTTTACATCCAAGAAATTACACTCGAATAAATAATTTTTTCATATCAAAATTTCCCAATATTTTTACGTTAATATGGCTTCTTAATAATAAAATAAGCAATGTTAGTTTGAAACAAAAGGGGGGTCAAACAAATTAGTTTATTTGTCTATAAATAACTCTTTTCTCGGTGTAGTAGTGGAAAGAAGCAACAGATCGAAGGTTACCTACGTTAAATTCTAATAACTGTACCATCACTAGCTGTTGAGAATAAATGTTTCAATCTAATCAATGAAGTGGAAATTTCCAAGATATCATGAAATGATCTGAAATTGCTGGGATCGACTGGAACTTTTTGCAAATGGTTAGGAAAGTTGTTGATTCTTCGATCATATAAGTTTACTTGTGTGCTTATCAGCGAATAGTCCACTTTCACAATCTCATTTTAAATGGCCATATCTTTATTAAAGTATTATCACTTTCCTGTAATATTGTCGTATTCAATGGAGCGTGTTACCAATGGATATCGCAGAATAATAATTATTGTTGAACGGTCATTGTCTTTGGAAAATATTCTCCAAAAACTTCATGAAGCGTTAGAATAATTATTATGCTGCGATATCCATTCTCTATTCTTATTTGAATAATCGCCCGAAAATGGGAATTTTTCAGGTAAGAATCGAAATTTTCCATGCCTAATATCTCGGAAGAGGTGCATCCCATGGAAAACTGAGAAAAAGAGATCAGCAACTTTTTCATTTGGTAGGTTTATTTTGGTATTTTTTTGTCCCCCTTTAGGGATCCACGCTTCCAAATTTGTATTATCGGACTTGACACACCATCCCCAACAAAATTCAATTCACTTCAAGTGACTGCCATTTTTTCCGAATAAATTGGCCTACAATTTACCTACCTTACCAGATTACTCCATTGTGTTGATTTATAAATTGAAATTGGGGCCACTGGAAAGGACCATTGTTAGCTGTCAATCAAAAAATTTCAAATTATGTTATCATTATTTCTGGCCGTTCACAAGTTTCCATCATGGAAGTGAAAAGTTACAACCTGATCGCACGAAAACAAACTTCCATCACCATTGAAAACCTCGTACTTTTGTTGAGTGTTGAATTTTTTTGCTCCAGTAATGCAAATTTTGTTTATTTAACATTCGATTTTCCGTAAATTTTGATTAATCGCACTATATAATATCCTTCAAATGATCCTCTTGACATATTACCGACACAAATTCTGCATATTCGATTCCTCTATTATAGTCTCTCTGCTTGAAACTTTTAATTGGTTTGAAAAAGTATCGATTAAATCTATCCTTTTTTGAATCCGTTAAATGAATACCATTGGTACACCTTAATCTCTCGCACAATAACGACATAATGTCGTTTCGAGATAAGCAGCATGGTATCCAAGAACATTGATTCCATGATCACTATTATTTGCATTAGGCTTCACTTCCTCAACTTTGGCTTGAAAGCAACCAAGTTGTGTTTAACTGTTTGATATAATATTTTCATTGTGTGACGGCTCAGTGGGGGTCGATATGGATATCTTGTAGAAAATAAAACACATCGTCTAGTAACAACCTCGTCCTATTCACCATGATATATTAAAATTATATCGCATTTTATTCATTGGGGTGAATTTAATTTAAGCTTTATCTATAGTCCAGAATTATGCTTGGATGGATGGATGAATGGATGGATGATATCTATCTTGTACTGATGAGGTGCAAATAGGCCGGAGCCGGTATGGAAGTGATATTGTCCTTTCTGATTACAAACCAGAATGGTTGGTTATATCGTGAAGATATACCAAACTCGTTTAACTTTAAACTGTAAATCATTTTCTGTTAGGATGAATAGCACAAGAAGTAGACATTTCTTCTTAGTGAACGGTCTACTCTGGAAAATAATTTTCAAATTTGTGAGGCGTCATAATAGTATGATAATATTAACTTGTTCAATACCCTGTCATCTTAAAAATGATTACGTTGTTCATAATATACACGTTCAAATACTTCTGAAATAACATTTAGAATAGAAATAGGTTTGTCGATTCCAGCACAGATTGGGTTCAATTATTTATGGATAGTAACTACTTTGCCTAGTTTAATAACAAATGCCAAAACCTACAAGGACTAAGACGGAAGCCGTTTGGAGAAGATATAATACAACCCTCACAACTTCTGAAAATCCCTCCAGTCAAACTAGTGGTCTATATAAGGAACACAAAGCTCCTGGAAAGTAGTTTTATTACATGGGAAATGGTATAAAGATTCATTCCAAGTGCCAGGGCTGTTGAGCGTAACCTAATTATATGAATGAATGAATGAATCACCTCCAACAAATTTGAGAGCTCCTATGTAAACTCCACAAGTTTCAACGGAATTATTAATTTAAGAATCAAAATATTACTCATTAATTGAAAAGATTCCGTGCAGCCCCGTGAGAATTGTTGTCTGACCGATAATGCAAATTCACCATTACTTTTAAAAGCGGCATTCAGTTTGCAAATTCTCCATTTCTTCCAATTATACCTTACATCCAGTGATATGGAAGTAGTCTAAAAATTTGGATCTCTTACTAACGTTGGGATTTAATTCCAAGTACGCTGACATTAACAATATTTTTTTTCTCACTGTTCTAGCCAACTTAGGTCGAAACCTGTCGGTATCATGCAAATTACGAACTAATAGACCGGTAGCCCATGACACAGGTGGGCTTAATTTTTTTGAATGGGAGCCGTTTTCACCATCGAGTTTAATGTAGAAAACAAATAGATCAAAAAAATTGCCCAAGACCTAAACAGGCTAATCAATGCTAGAGGGTACGTTGAAAATCATTTCCAGAAAATTATTAACAAATGGAGCATTGCCGTAAAATGTATGCCACTAATGTTTTCAACATCCACTAAAATAGCAAAGTCATGGCATACATTGGTTGCCTTTTCATCAAAAGACTAGCAGTCTGAAGAGGCGGAAAAGTTCTTGCATCACGTGAACGTCGGTTTGAATATCGAGCTCTGGATACTTTTTGAGCCAATGCCGCATTTTGGAGACATTTAAAGTATATTGCAATCATATCAACAGCTTCATCATTTGTAAAAAGCCCTACGTGTGTGTGCAACAAATAGAAATCACTTAGCCTGTATAATTTAAGTATTTGTTGAGAAGCTGGGCTTAGGCATTCGTTTTCCTCTTTCATAACCTACTATTTATATTCTATGCGTTGATTGATATGCACGTTCTTTTATTTGTTTGAGTGAGAATACTTCTATTTAAATATTGAAGAATCATGGAATGTCCCATTTTATTCTTGGAATGATTTCAATAAATAAAAGTAACTACCGGTTTAATAGGGTCATTTTGGAATCAAATTATGTTATTTCAAGCTAGGAATCAGCTATTGAGATACGCTTTTCATCAGCTTATTCAGGTGACAGGTATTCAGGTAAGTTTTTATGGAAAAAAGTGTAATTATTGCATTTTATTTTTCGGAAAACTGCAATCTTTGCGCAGGGTTTGATGGAGCAATAAAATTTTCCTCCAACGAAGTCAAGTGTGTTGAAAAATGTTCTGTCGTTAAAGAGTTACTGCTGTTTATTTGAAAAAACATTGGATCACCACAATTATACTCCATTTTGATAATAGATACGTAAAAAAGTGTCGAACAAAAATTTACTAGGTGTATTCCAGTAAAAAATCATTTTAAAAGTTTCACATTGAGATGACCCTCCTGTCGGCCATCTTGGGAACCTGAAAATAATTTCCAAGATTTACTTTTGACCACTTTGGTTTTTTAACAATGTTCACTGCAAGACTTTACGACGAATAGTTTCCGAGATACAAAACTTGGCATTTTCATCTAACCGGAAGAGTTTACACTTCCAAGGACTCCACTACTGAATAAATATGATATATCCTGTTGAAATAGTTTGTGGATAATGTTATCCCACTTTTTGGTTATTGTTCACTGATATAGTCTGTACAGAAAGTACGAGGAGTAATAAACCCTAATTAAGTATGCAAAACCTTTACAGGGAGCACCATGAAATTTTTGATGAATCTCTTACTTTAAATTACATTTCTTCCGTAAATATAAAAACCAGGTAGATCGACCCCGTATTTGTTTCAGTTGTAGCAAATTTTAGGGTTTCTTCATTGTTAAAGGATTAGCAGATAAGCAATAACGCAATGCAGTGGTGTGTATTTTGGGAAAAAAAATACTTTTTAAATTATAATAAAATAAAAAATGAAAAGAAATAATTATTGGAATACATTTATTACTTACATTTTATTCTATATCCGACTCGGAAGAGGAAGAATCGTTGTTGACATTAATAATAATAGGGTCGATTAAATCATCACAAATATTGTCAATTTTCCACATATTTGCCTCTACGTTGATAACATGCTCGATACAGTTTGTCCAATTTTCCTTACTAACATGACTTACATCACTCTTAAACAATTTCACAACATCGTTTATTTTAAAAGTAGTTCCAACTTCCCCCTTTACCTGAGCCCATATTAATTCTATGGGATTAAGTTCACAATGATAAGGGGGAAGTCGAAGAACTGATATACCACGAGAAGAAGCCATTTCTTCTACAAAGTAGGTCTTGTATTTATTCTTGCCTGCCTTCCGCTTTTAATGTTTTCATCTTGCCAATATTTGGAAACTGTATATCCAGCATTTATACACACATATATACAAAAATATATAAAATAATTATTGTTACAGATTGGTTTGTTTTCTATTATGAATAAACTGTGTTGCCTTTCTTTATCAAACTTACCAAAATTTATGTACCTCTATCACTTTTTTTATTAAAATTAGTACATCCCGTTACCTCTGACCTAAATCGTATATTCTTTAGCATAGCTGCAACTCATTCGTTCAATACAAAATGTACCTTACGGTATACCCTCTTAAAATATATTTTGGTACGTCTATGAAATCTACTTAAATGAATGATTTATTACTCCTCGTACTTTCTGTACGTGTTCAATTTGAATTAGGGTTTCTTCCCAATGTAACAGTACGAATGTTCCAGATAGCTCCAAATTTGAGAGAATCGGAAAATTATTGATTGGATTCGAGTGATACATATTTTTTGATATCTGAAAAATACTATCGATGTTGGGATTACCTCATAGATAAAAAAATACTTATAGAAGGGCAACTGACCCGTGGCGCCCTTTATTTGAACGGGTGGCGCCACCTTGAGAGTCCCGTCAGTACCTCTAACACAAAGTTTTTGGCAGCACATTCAAAATTAATGTAATTTCACTTTTATTGCAAAATGACATTTATGGTTAATTTTTTGATATTCCATTTGAAGTTACTCAACATCAGATTGATATTACAATATGGGTTCGTTCCAACCAGCAATTCTGTTATCGTAAGTAACCAGTAATTGAACTATTTAATGCGCATGCGTGAGAGAAATTAGTAGAATCACTGTTGATCTCTTACCAAACGGTTGGAACGTATTTTGAACTAGTTCAGTAGTTATTGTTATTGGAGATGATGCTGTGAATACTTTGCCATGAACAATTGATTTTAATATCATTGAAAATATATTTTATTGTATTAACATAAATCAGAAAGTGAAAGTATGTAATCAAGTCATTTTATTTGTTATTATGAAGCCTCCAGGCTTTAAAAAAAATAAAAATAAATACAACGAACTTATAAAAACCAAAATGGACAATTTTAACCTAAAAATGTCAAATTAGTGAAACTTTATACTAATAATATCACCTATATCAAAATATCATAATAATAGAAGTATTTGTAACCTTGTTATTATCTAGGTAAATGGCAAAATTATAATATGTACTTACCTATGTTCTATCTCGACCATTTTTAAATTATATCATAAGTAGAAACATTCAGCAGAATATAATGTATTTTCGGACTCCATTCTCCCATTTTTTATTTTATTAACGACTACTCAAAGAAACAGTAAGAAACGGTGCACACTATTCTCAAAACAGTTCAAAAACTGAAAACTGACTTCCATATCCTATTTGCACATTCCATAGAAAACAAATTTGATAGTTTAATATAAAAATGTTGTCATTGCGCATGTTTCTTAATTCCATTACTGTTAATACTCGCTCCTCAGCAAGAATCGTTTGAACGGTAATTTTACTGGTCCACAAACGGGATGTAAGAAAGAACTGATAGTAATCGAGAGTTCTGATCCAGTAATTTCAGGTTATTGGAACGATTTTTCTCAACTGCGCATGTGTATTAGTATTATCACTGTAAACTACTGGTGGTTGGAACGAGCCTAATAACAATCAAAGAGTCAAGTAAAATGAAATGAAATGTCAAATAATGGACCATATAATGCCTGACGTGGTAAAAATGAAGCGATAATCATCAAGTTTATATATTTTATTTAATACAAAAAAGTATACAATAAATGGAACGTTTTTTTTCAATCACAAACATGGAGAAAAATAAATGCTAGGAATTCAACAACAATGCTGGGAAGTTCAAAGCTGTATGAAAGAAGTACTACTTCTGTCACTTTTTATTCAATGAAACAGGTTTTTTTATAAAAATAAAGCTTACCGGGTGCACCTCACATTACAGTCTTTCACAATACATATTCTAGACATTGTCTCTCAAAATAAAAGTCCCACTATAAACAATAAAAACTAATTACGAATACTCAACACACACACACACGACGCTGGGAATTTTTTGATCAAAAGTTTGCTGTGTTAACACGTGCCTTCAGTGAGTCTGATGTTATGTTATTATTTTATGAGGAACTCGGAAAAAACTCACATCTACGATCAGAAATGAAATGTATTCACTTAGTTACAGTTTCCTGTAACAATTGATATCTAAGTAAAGCGAGTTATCAATAGATGTCAAAATAATGGTATAATACTATTACTCACAAATTTAGACATTACTTTTTGAAAAATTGACGGTTCACTAAGAGGAAAAATCCACTTCCCGGGCTATATGCTCTGAAAGACAATGAAATACACTTCTGGTTTGTAATAAGAAGGAAAAATAATATCATTTGTAGACCGGTTTCGATGTGTCTGTGCTTTATCAGCAAAAAATAGATATTTATCCTCCGTCCAGAAGCCAGAATTCATTTGCATGCTCATTTTTTTTTGGAAGGGAATTGAGATCCCCACAAGTTTTTCACGCTGATTGCAAGATCAAAAAAAGAGTTGGAACTGCTCTTCGGAAAATTGGAGGGTACAGCTAGAGCATTCGGGCTGCATATAAATACAGAGAAGACGAAGTATATGGAAATGAGGCAAGATCCAAATGAGTTAACCAGAGAAACTTTGTTCAGGACAAGACACAGAATATATACCTTCGAAAAAGTGGATAAATTTGACTATTTAGGAGTACTAATCACTAACAAAAGTGATGAAACTTGAAATAGAAAAAAGATTATCCAAAGGAAGTAGATCACTTGGGGCACTAAATCACCTATTGAAGTCAAAACAAATATCAAAAAAAGCTAAAATAAGAGTATATAGAACGATTATACGACCGACGACACTCTACGGATGCGAATCGTGGATTCTAACAAAAAAAAATGAAACAAAGATTGAAATATGGGAAAGAAAAGTACTGAGGAAGATACTAGGAGGTAAAAGATTGGAAGATGGGACATGGAGGAGGCTAACGAATAAAGAAATAAAGGTATCGTATGGATACCCTGATATAATTCATTATATAAAGGCACAAAGAGCCAGGTGGTTGGGACATATATATGCAGAATGCCTAAAGGTAGACACACTAGTAAAGCGATCCTTGAAGGAGAAGGAGGTAAAAAACGAAGAGGCAGACCGAGGAAGAAATGGGTGGAGACGGTAGTAGAGGACATAAAGGAAAAGGGGATAGAAGATTGGAGAAGAGTTGCGGAAGATAGGAAAAGGTGGAAAGCCCTAGTAAGAAAAATAGAGGAAGATGAAGAAACCTAATTCAAAAAATGTATACAATTGGTATACCTATGTAATTAATAAGTCATGGGCCTCTAAGGCCTGTAGAACTGTAATATATATATACAAGTTTTTCCGAATGGATTTATTTCTCTGATGAAGAGGCTGGACGATATAAAAAAAGGTAGAACGTGTCGTGGGACACACGGTAGGAACTTTAGTTCCTTTTAAGAAAAAATTATGTAATTCATTTGACGTTATAGATAAACGATTTTCATATTCTGTGGTGGATAAGTAGTAAGCATACCAGACTCTCACGCGGTAGACCCGGGTTCGATTCCCCGTGAGGACATTTTTTTACTGTTAATTTTATTTTTAAATAATTATTCTGCTTGATATTAATAACGACAACAGGTTATAGACGTTTGAAATATTTAGCAGAATTCATTATTATAGATAATGGTACGGTACCCTTCATGAGGGAGTCCGACTGGCAATATCTACTTATAACCGCATCGTATATTTAAAAAGGGAAACCGTAGCATTGTACAAATTGTACATTTAAGAACTGTACGTTTATCACAAAAAATTGGTGAAGACATAAAATTGAATTGGTACGATTATGAATAAAATTCTTGAACATTTTTAATTCCAAGTTATATTCATTTTACAGTATATTCAAATGTTTATTTTCTAGATTTTTTCTTGAATGGATCGTAGAAAAAATATAATGTTCGACTCGTGTGGATTGTCCATATCCACACTAGTTGCACAAACTACTATTTTACACAGTTCACAAAATGGAAATGTAGGCCATCAGTTAACTAAACGGATATGATTTCATATACATCCTAGAACGTAAATGAAATCCACCAATCAGCATTCGAGTTTAGTATCCGTCATTCATCTTTTTTCAATTTAAAAGAAACGTCAAAATAACTTGTCAAAAAAAGTTTCTCAAAGAAGTGCACTGGATCAAGAATATTCATTTACAAAGATAAACTTTAAAGAAATAATCCGTACAAATTACCAACAAATACTTAAGACAGAATAAAATGGGTATTTAAGGGGACCTCAGATTTTATAAAATTATGTAATAGGTACATCTGACGTTATAGATAAACAATTTTCATATTTCTCAGTGGTCGAGTAGTAAGCAATGCAGACTCTCACGCCGTAGACCCGGGTTCGATTCCCGTGAAAAAGTTTTTTTTTAATTGTTACTTTTATTTTTAAGAATAATTATTCTGCTTGATAATAAAAACAACAACAGGTAGACGTTTGAAATATTTAGCAGAATATTCATTATTATAGATAATGGTACGGTACCCTTCATGAGGGAGTCCGACTGGCAACATCTACTTATAACAGCATCGTATATTTAAAAAATGAAACCGTAGCATTATACAAATTGGACATTCAAGAACTGTACGTTTACCACAAAATTAGTGGAAACATAAAATTGAATTGTAAAATGTTTAATTTGAAGTTATAAGTATTACAGTTTATAGAAATTTTTATTTTCTAGATTTTTTCTTGAGTGGGTCGTAGAAAAAATATGCTGCTCGACTTGTCCATATCTCACTTGAACGATGGAGAAACTTCGTCCTCGTGCGATATGACCATCTTATCCACACTAGTAGCACAAACTACAATTTCTTTCAAAATATGCCCTTTTACATCTAAAAACAACCAGCCAAATGTCAAATCAATTTATCCATCCATTTTAAAGTTATCGAATTAAAACATTCAAGTTTTAAAAATTTCAACACCCTGTATTTCGAAAAGTGAATGTGCTAGACCCCTTAATCGCGTAAAAAAAATATGGAAATAATAGTAAAAATTGATCCGAACAAATTCAAGTAGATCACCGGCACTGTGGATACCAGCTTTGCATAGAATTTAAATATAGCATCGGTGGTTCAGTGGTAAAATGCTCGCATTGCACGCGGTCGGCCCGGGTTCGAATCCCGGCAGAAGCATATTATTATGAATCGATGCTCCGTAAACGAGAGAGAGACTAAGGAGGCACAAGCACGCAAGCAAGGCACATAACGGAGCAACGTAACATAACGTAGCGTAACGTAACGCGTAACGGTCAGATCTTTTGCGTCGCGACCCCTGGCGTAAAGAACTAAAGTTCCAAAAATGTGAGATAAAATACTCCATAGCTCATCACTTACATGTCAGGTTTTTTGGTCTGTTCACACTATAAGCTGCCCAAATAAGTTTCTGAAATTAGCGCTCAGGTACCTTCTAGTCCGTATACTATACCTTTTAGGCTATTTCAACTGGATTATTTTGGCGAAATGCTTCCAAATTTCTATGTAAATCTCCAGCACTGTTATCAGTAGTGATAACCCAAGGACACTGATAATTTCTGAGCATTTATCAATGTCCGGGGGTTATTCGGATAGAAAATTCTTTTGCTAATTCTAGAAAAAATATTACAACCAAATCGTGACATTTCGAAATATTATAGTAGTTTACCTAACCAGTGCGGAAAGTGATACTTCTCCGCTCGCTATTGCAGATGGCCAAGCGACGCTTTAGCGGAGTTCGGCAAGCAATCGCGTGCGGAAAAGTCACTTCACGCACGTGTTAGGTACACTATTTTTTCTACTAGCATGCGAAAAAAACCCGGAACTTAACATGAAGAAACATTCATTATTAAGTACATATCAACAAATCAATTATTATTATTTGACATTTATTATTATTATATATATTATTATATATTATTATATATAATTATTATATATAATTATTATATATTATTATTTATATCACTTTCAATTAAAAATTATAGCAGAATTCTGATTATTTCAATGTTTCAGTCATTTGGTAAACTACAACCATACAAATATATAATTTATTTAATTCCGCTATCAAATGTGACACTTTAAGTCACTTCTTGGCGTTAGGTAACGCCACATTTTTCATAACCTTCATATATCAGTTATGAAAAGTAGTTATGTAGAAACGTAACTGTTTGAGTTTCAAGAATAATGTATTAATTAGGTACTGTCAAAACTGACAATTACTTCATTATTTAAACTGATCACCCCATTATTTTAATTCAATCTTGAGATTTATAAACATTGAAAACAACATTATTAAGGACACAGTTATTTGAAGTAAGTCAATTTTCTGGGTTAATACTTCATAGTAACAATACTTCTAACACCATTTGAATCCACTTTGATATAACCATTGTAATTGGAGATTTCATTGAATATTAAAAAAGCGCGGAATTAGATAAAACGTTGTACGTAAACACGTTATGAAGAGAGCGACATTGTTCAACTCGCGTAATTTGCAGAATTCGCTAGCGCTCGTTTTGGCTACGTGACTCTTTCCGAACACTTGTAGAGAAAACATTTGAAACTTCAAAATCGAAATAAATCAACATGTATCTATAGCAGCGTGAAAATAGCCCATGGTCTGTAATAAGTGTAATGTTGACATAATTGCGTGAAATTGTTCATATGATAAAATATGAGGAAATTTGATTGGTTCTTGGAACTGTCAAAAAATACTCGAATATTTGGTTAGTGACGGGGTAGAAAATTGCAACTACAGAGAATTTGTGAAAAAGTGTTGGACAACGTATGGAATCAGGAATATGTTATTATCTGATCCATAAAAAAAAGTAATTGAAATGTCCCCGCTTGGTAAAAGTCATTTTCACGAACAAAAGTAACAACAAAAGTAAGAACAAATGGTTGGAAGTTGGATAGACCGTTGTAACGTTGCAGAAACTTTTGTCCACCTATCTGTTTCATAAAAACAAACAGAAGCTGACTGTAATATAGAGGGAAACTGTAACACACAGCTTGGTCAGGTCTAAGATTACAGCAACGGTTTCGAGAACTAGTCGAGAGAACGAGGTAACATGTAGGTCTTGTGTAGTGAACGACTAAACAGTGACACTTTTAACGTGATTTTGTCAATCTACCTCTCAAACTAATTTACAGTTTCCTTTTAAAATCACAGTTGGCTTCCATCATTTCCCATATGAACTAAAACGGTCGCCGCAACCACAAGATGTCTTCCGTTAAAACGGTCTTTTGTATGAAACTTTAATCAAGCTAAATTTTTCCTGCTCTCCAGCTTCTAGCAAACTTCGTTCCCCTAATGAGAATGTTATACAGAAATCAGTGGAATACTTCATAAATGTCGAGTGGAGTTTGGTGCACCTCAATCCGATCCTGAAAAGGAGGGAGGTGTGTTATCGTAGAACATTTTCTGGGAGACGGCGCTATCGATCCTGGGGTACCTAGCAGGTGTCACGTAGACCCTCTATACTATACGCACTTTAACAGTCAGTGGAGAATTGAGGGGTTGTAAGAAATTGTATTGCATTTCACCGCCCGTGAAGGCATCCGGTTAACAGAACGCGGGGAGGTTTGTAAATCTACGTTAGGATAAATAATTACTGAAGAAGCTTTGGAAGATAATTGAGTTATTAGCTTGCAGCCTACAATAGACTCTTGCGAGTCGCAGTGGAGGGCCTTATAGACCCACTCACCACAAATCTTACCTAACCTAACCTAGCTTGCAGCCTCACAAACATTTGTGAATAAGAAGCTGCCATGTAGCAATTTCATGTATATTCCGTTATTAAAATAAACAATTTGTTTCTGGAACCATATAATTTAAATGTGAAATTGATTATCAATTTTCGTCCAAATAATGGATGGAAAACTTATGAAATAAGAAACTTAAGAAATAAGAAACCAAAAACATAAGTAGGTATCCCAAAAAGTTGTAGCGGCTCACGTGAAATCAAATTAGCTATTTTAATTATTCTTTGCAAGCACCTACTCAAACACTATGCCAAAAAATGTTTTATAATTGGTTTTCTACAAACATTTATATATTAGGATTGGACATCAGTACTTCTATAAAATTAAATTCATGTTAATCCAATGAAGCTTCTAGAGAGCTATAGAAATGAGAAGTTCCAATATTGATATGGTCACTGAAAATGCGAATGTGTATAATTAGGGATATTTCAGTTTTTCTTCCGGTATACAAGGTTTAAATTTTGAATATTTAATAGATTTTTAAACTTGTTAGGATTTTTAAGTCAGTTATTCAAAATTGTTGAATGAAGGAAATTGACAAAGCAGATTTAAATGAAGTTTTTTGACAATAAAATTATCAAATAATACCAAGCAACAGAAATGGAATTATTATAAAATACAGTTGATACAGCTGACAATATATTGGACAAGATTGATTACTTGGTCAAATCTACACTGCAATTTATAGTACAGAAAACAACCATGGAACTGAGTGGATTGGTAGGAAATAAGTTGATAGGAGAGAAGCAGAATGGACAATTAACTGGAAAAAGCCTATGACTTGGTACATAGTGAGGAAGAGTACTGGAAGAGAGAACACTAGGAAACAGTATGGTATAGTATGAAATCGACTAATGAGTTGTCCGCCTTACCAAACCGCTTGAGCAAAGTTCTAGGGGAGTGAAAGCAGAATGCCAATCAACCTTTCTTCATCAAACACTTGCCATCCATTGCTGAGAGTAGAGAAAGCATTGTCAACTGAATCGAACAGGAAAAATACTTATAAAAAGTTGCTTTTCAAATTAAGTGAAGAATTTCGGACCTTGAACATCCCAGATGCACTAGTGTTGAAGTAGTTCGTCGTTGTGACAAATAAACACGAGAGATTATTGTTTTTTTTGTAATAAGATACATTATTGTAAACACTATATTTGAAGGATGTAGCACCAGCTCCCACGTTTCCAGTATTCTAATGTTCAAGCTTTCTCTATTTGCGATATGAAACAACGAAACGCCACTGACAAATGGAAGATTTCGTCCTGAAGCTCGTGAAATCCATCAAGAGAGTTGTGCTGGAAGAACTAATATAGATGAAAAAGATCACAATATATCCGAGAATGTAAGAATGGAATGGGCGAGCAGCATAATATAATTTAATCCTTTCGCAATCATAACTCAATTGAGCTAACATTCTAAGAAATTTTCTTCACTGATCACCTTGTCCTGATTCTAATGGCAAGATAACAAATAACAAAACTTTCACTCAAATTGCTCGAAATGTTAATAATCGCGTGTGCTGGGATGTAAATAGGAATCTACGACGTAAGGGTTGGAAGTTATAGCTTGAGACAGTAATCGAGATTTCTAATGAGACCATTAGCTATAAAAGACCATAAGAAGGTGATATATGTATACGTTTTGTCTGAGAATATATAATACTATATATAAAACTATATAAAAGTTTACCATCCGATTTCCGAGGCTAAACCTATAGTCAAAACAATTAAATTTTACCTATTTTATGATTTCTTTTAAGACGTTTGTGACAATTCTACAATTGACATTCGTTTGATTTAGTATTTGAAATTAATATAATTCTACGAGTAATACCTATGGACGAATTAATAAGAGGAAACCTGCAAGAGCTCACGGACGATAAGGATTTTAGAAAACTGTATGAATTAGAAATGTTTCCGAGCCGCTAGAAATGTCAGGGAAAGAGAAAACTATTTCATAAAATTGAATGGAAATGAATTTAGAGATATATTCCGACTCTCAAGAGAAACAAGAATTAGATTCTTTGGTAACTTTCAGCCAAGCCTCACTTTTGTTTTGGTTTGACGCACTATCAGTCCTTTTATTTTCTAATTTATGGCCGTTTCTTTGAATTAATTGTAGCAAGTGATTCTCTTCACTTTTTGCAAAGTTTCTGGTCCGCTTAAAACCGCCCTTATCATTAGGGTCCAAAACGCAATACAATTTTGAATATATTTTTGCAATGTGTGACTAACAACTTAACCATATTCAATATGAAATTGAAGTACCAAACTATAGATGAATACCTTCAGAAGCAGAATAAAAATTTATAAAATAATGTCTGTTGGAATGTCAATTTGAAATTTTAATTTTCAAACCACCCGTACCAACTGAAATGCGTTGGTTACGTGACCTCTGCTGCACAATTTTTTTACAACGAAAAATGGCTTAACAGATCAATGGTTAACCGGTGATTAACCCTTGGTTACCATGCTGTGTTATAACACACCCTTAATATTGTGAATGTTGTCACGTTTGAATTATTATAAACTGTATATATAATTAGTCCTGTAAAAAACCAAGACACACCTTAAATATTTTTGTCATATCAATAAAATTAGAATGTTATTATGTGTTCTAATCTTTTTCATATTTGGAGAAAATTGTGCTTGTTTTATCGCGAAGACTTGATGTCCTAAAATAATAAATAGTATAACTAGAATATTTATAATGAGATTAAAATACCCACTTTTTCGCCCGGCTTTTCCTTTACTTTTATAAAATGAACATGGAGTATCATCTTTTCCAATAATTTACATTGGTCCGCAAATTCAGTGTTCTAGGCCAAGCTACAGCTATTGATCTACTTTTCGGAGAAACGTGAAAATTCATCTTCTTCGAATTATTTTGACAATCATCAACACAACGCTTAGGTATTTAGATTTGTTGATGATGGAAGTGTGGCGAATGAAAAATAATTAACGTTTCCAACTTGAAAAAAATTCACAAGTTTTCCACTTTTATCAACATCACAAATATATTTAGGGTGTGTCCCGGTTTCAACAGAAACAATAAAATATCTAGTTAGTTTATGATTGTAACATGGCAGCATTGACGTTATTAAGTGGGTGTAGATGCATCCACACTAATTACAGTACATGGTTATCTACTTTCCTACCTCATACCTACTTTCGAAACGTGCCGCTAGATCGCACTACCATCGATCCACCGAAGTATGGCGGTGTGTGAGTCCATCAATTGTTTCAAAACTACACGTTGAATCAATAGTTATTTTCGGATCTAGTGCGTGAAATGCTACTTTGGTGATCGATAATTGAGTTTTTTGAAGATGATTCGAGACTACCAATGTAGTTCGCGCACAATATTTTATTTTCCTACAAATGTCAAAATATTTATTTTAAAAATATCATAAATAAGTAAAATGCCTAATTAATTATAAAAAATAGTGTTGAGCCGGCTTAAAAAGTTTCCTAAAATCAAATTTTTACTGTTACTATTGAAACAAAGTAACTGTTGTTGACAACAATAATAATTATTCTGAAGCGACGTTAATGTTTCAACCCCCAAAATCCCAATATGCCGAGCTGAACGTGAATTATCTGGTTCAGGAATAAATATTGGTTCGTGTACTGGTTGTACGATTAATGATAATATTGTGAATAATAATTAAAGTTATTGTAAAATTCTATCATCATTTTAAGAATATTTAATTGTTTTTGATTCGAAAATTAATAATAATTTGGCGTTACACTCCATTTTTTCAATGATTGGAATACAAAAGTCTCATTGATTTACATGCAGTATGCGAGATACTTCGCAAATACCAGTAGTATCTCAACTACCATTATCAATAACGATTGAATTACTTGAAAACATTCGGTTTCTATGTTGACACGTACAAAACATTCGACAACCAAAAATTAATCAATGATGATATTTTGAAGTTTAAGATCTCAAAACAAAATAGTAAATTTTTTCAAGGACCATTCACAGTAGAATATGTTTTTTTACTACCGTGTGTAAAGTACGTACGTTTGGACACACTTCCGAGTGCGTGAAACTTAACTTTACGCACTAGTGCGTATAGAGATAAATCTTACAGTATTGGTAAGTTTGGATCTGGTTAAAATTTGAAATGAACTACCAACTTTCTCAATTTTCTCTGATAAACCCCTTAACAAACCCGGTATTGTTCACTTTTCGGAAATTATATATGTTGAGTTGATATTATTATTTTTCTACGACAACCTCGATAAATGCTTATTTTATAACCGTAACTTCAATCATAAACAAGCACACTTTGAACAGAATTTCATTTTTGCATCGGCTGCTAGGCAAGTTGTTAAGCAACAAATGCGAAATGGAATATTTCGTGTTAGTTCTAGGTTCTCTTTGAAATCACGACGACTACGGCTTGGCAAATTATGACGTCCAGAGACAAATCGATGAAATGTCAGCAGATCGTTTCTGTCAAAGTTTCAGAGGTAACGAGTAATTTCATAGTTGTTTTCTATAAATACATTTTTATAGGCTTCTATTTCTGTGTACCTACCTATTAGAAATAGCAATAAAGAAAATATATACATTATTCTTCAATTTATATTTTGATTCTGATAAAAAGCCTATTAGCTGCGAATTCAGAGTGATGAAATATTATCAGTTTATTTTTTTCAAAGTTTTTGCAATGTATGCATGTATTAAACGTGAATGATATATGTTGTCATAGAAAAAGTATAGTATGCAATTCGCAACAAAATGGCCATTTGCACTCGTATGAATTGCAGCACTTGCCTTCGGCTCGTGCTGCAAATTTCATACCCGTGCAAAATGGGCATCATTTTGTGCTCGTTGCATAATATACTATTTCATTATAGGTATTAACAATGATCCATGCCCTACATTACTAATCTTTTTGTTCATAAATCCTATCAGCTAATTATCATAATTTGGAACTGTAGCTGATGAATTTTCCCTTTTTTGTATAGTTATCAACAAAACTAAATTTTGTCTTTATCCCATAGTGATTTCACCATCCCTCTTTCACGATAATTATATAATCCAAAAGTTGAATAGCTAAAGTGTGTGCTGGCTTACGACAGGCACTCATATTTTGTGGCTGATTTATTGATAAAACCATCTAAAAATGACCACCAAACCAGAGCAGGGTAGGTGATAATTATGGTATTGGACAGCCGCAAGATATGACGAGTAAATAATTTTCGGTTGCTGACACTATATTATCCCAAAAAGCCAGCAGCACATCCAGACAATCCTTGTTTCTTTTGAGGTTACTACGACGGGCCATGCTGTTGAGTTCACATGAATACTCATCTGTGAACATTGTGTACTCCCCAAAGACATTATTTTTTTCTCAATGTTTCACTGAATCATAACGTCCAGTGGAAAGGAAAATTGCCTAGTTGAAAAAGTGCATTATCGTTAGGGTCAACGACTTAGATCACTCCATTTATGTATCGAACCGACAAACATTAGATTGAAAGGATATTTGAGAAAATTCACTTTTATAGGTTTTCCTCAGAGAATTAGAATCCGATCGATTGTAGCATGTTGTGCTGCGAGTTGGCTTTTCAATGTATTGAAAAACTTTCCCAAGAGTAGATAAGCTGCAGGCGTGAATACATGAACACGTCGACCTAGGGAATTTTTTTACCGATTAGAGCAGAATAATAACTCGATTATTATAAACTATAACCACTATGGATGAATTTGGAACAACTACTTACAACTATCACAATAAGGGATGAATGAACAAATCAGTTCATAATACAGGCTGTCCCATATCGTGATACATTTTAAACGCTTATATCTTTTAAACCGAATGAAAAAGATTTAAATGGTCTTCACAGGTCAGTTGCAAATTTGAAAGAGTTTTGTCCTCCATTATTTTTTACTTTTCGCTGCTTCAACGTTGCCTCAAAATCAATTTTTCCAGGGGTGTTCATTCTCCTACTTCACAAAAGTGTATGATTTGTTACAGTTCCAATGGGAAAACTGCGTTGTAATTTAAAACATATTTATTTTTCAGCACAATGCTTATGTTATATTATTGGAATTCTGGTACAACATTTTGTATGACCTCAGGGGTTATTTTGTTGATTTCTTCCGTTATCCTAACTTCCAAATCAGCAATATTGTCTGGCCTATTGAAAAATAATCGAGTATTTTCGTTTCCACTTTGATAAACATCAGGAACCAGCAAATACCTACTTTATGATTAGGATGACAGTGGCCTGTTAGTACGCCTTTTAGACAGGCAGGCCTTTGAATGAACCAATTCTCGAAAATTTTGTCAGAAGTCTTGTTCAAGTCCAGTTTAATTTAACAAGTACTTTTTTATTCAAAGTATAAGATCAGCTTCAACGTTACTCGATAAGAGCTGAAGTTCTTCCAAAATCGCTTCGCTGCTGGAGTAAATTTTCATTGTTTGATATGTGAGGTTCAGTTTCTCCAATCTTTCGAACATAAATCAATGGCGTAAATTTTCACCTGAAATAGAATTGCATGGGAACCTAGACAGGTTATAATATCGGCCCTACGTCTGCGAAGGTCTGCACCTGCACCAGCGCCGAAGGGTATTTTTAGACCAATTTGTATATCAACAGCTATCTGTTTTCATTGGTTTCTTCTTTGAGGAGACCCAGTCATCTTTATTTAAAATTAGGACGACTTTAGTCAGGTGATGTCAGTCTACTTCGCTCCGCATTAATCTGTTTTGTGTATTTGGAAATATGATTAATTCTATATCATGTTAATTTTCTTATGAATATAGGGAGATATGCCCAGAATAATTCTCATAGATCTTAAGTAGTAGTTCTCGGACAAGCTTGTCTCTGTATTATAAGAGAGCTTCGCACAAGCTGTCTATTGTGAAGCTTTCGGTCACCAAACAATAGCTTCATATGTGATCATCGGTCTCACAGTCATTCATCCACCCCTATTCTATAATAAGCACTAAGAAGCACAAGAGTGAACACAACAGTACCCTACCTCGTGGGCAGCCCCTGGAAATCTCAAAGCGAATGGCTTTATCTTAAAAAAACGCAGTGACTTGAGAGTTGCATCCAGCCAGTGCTTCTCATTTGAGTCATAAGACGCTAAATCTATTGGTTTGTGACTTAGACAAGGAAAGAGAGTGGACGCGTAACCAGAGTCGTAAAACTGTTACCGCCTGCCACATCGCGGATGGGGTCAGCGGCGTAACATGATGTTTGTAATACATTTTTTCCAATGTAATAATACCAATTTGTTTTGAGAATGAATGAATGCTTGTTAAAGGCACATAATGGGTTGGTATCAAAGGAGGGAAATCAATAAATTAATCTATTATAGAAATGAGCACCTGGATTTAATCTTGAGGAATTTAAAAATTGGTTACCCACGCCACTGCTATAATGGTCGTTTTGAACATAGAATATACGTTATATATGCAAATCTTTAATGAACATTACTAAAACTCGTCATCCAAATACTAGTATTAGTTGAATTAAAGACTGAATAATTACATACTTAAAAATCATTTGTCAGAGATAACTCTTTCGTCATTTAAAAGAAACAAAACTACATAGTCCATTGTACATACAATTATTTGTTTGCCTGTGAAATGAAATTCCAATCTCCTTTTTCTAGCTTCGACTTCGGCATCCGTTAGCACAACAATTCACCATTTTTCAGTTCAAAAATGAATCACAATCTTAATAACTTTCACTTGAAAATTCACGAAAGAAACACAGGCCGTTTTCGCTTTGTCTGCCACATATAAAATGGCGCCCAGCAAAAGTGTGTGACAGATCGCAAGTGTCAAATAAGGCGAAGTGCGATATCCATATGCTTTCCTAATCTCAGGTTTGTGGGTTTGGTAAACCCTTTGGTGGGTATCTAGGGAGGAATTACATAAGACAACTCGCATGTACTTTTGACAGAAGAGATGTTGGGTTCACTGACTCAACTGATTTGGAAGGTTGATATATCTGTCTGGCTTAGTCTCGATATACAGGGTGTTTTCAAATGACACCTCAGATGATGGTTGTTTCACAAATTAATTTCTGTTATATATTCTAACCATTAGTAATTTGATGATTTGAAGAAAAAAACGGAAAAAATATTTTACTGCTCAATTATCATTGAAAAGTGATCCTACAGGCTTCATGAAAACAGTAAATATCTTGAAAGTACGAATTTTTTGATATTTATAGGTCATGCGTTTTTCACCAGAAAACCATTGAGGAATACGAAATAAAATAACAATACCGTAAAAAATGGATCAAGACTTGAAAGATATTTTCTCATCACAATATGCCCTTTCACATTTAAAAACAACCTGACAACTGTCAAATCAATTGATCCATCCATCCTAAAGATATTATATTGAAACAGGCCCAGCCCTCAATCCTTATATCATTTTGTCCAATTTTACTAGAGGTGTCTCCATGTAAACGTTGTAAGTGCTAAAAACACCCTGTATATACCACTCTTGCTCCCAACCAACTGGGTTCGGGGGGCGGTTAACAGAATATAAAAAAATTTGCAGACGGAACTTCGTCTTAAATATTGAATGGTTTTTTTTTCAAAATAAATAGTTTTGAGGCTAATCTACAAAAAAATAAAATAACTAAGACAAAATCTCTTACCTGAACTCAACGAATCCTTGATGAAGCAGCAGAGCCATAAAATCCCCCGCCATGTCGTCCCTTTCACCGGTTAAGAAAAAAATACCATCATATGCTTCTGGCCTCAACTCCAGGCTGAGTTGAACGTGTTTGTAAGCCCCCCTTAAAGTGGGAAATGCCAGCCAACTGTCGCCCGTAAACCGAGGTGATTGGATCTCCTTGTCTGTAACGAAGAAGAATATCAGTGGAAGTTGGAAATCGAGTAATAAATCACTTTTAACTACTTTGTTCCAATACGGTGATAAAAAGTAGATATTTAGTGAAGTTTTCCTCTGAACAGTTGAGTTTTAATTAATTTGTACAGTCAATTGTTTTTCCATGTGCGTTTTCAAAGATATCAACAATGGATATAAATAAATAGATACACAAAAAATCCTATCTTCATCCTCCGATTTTCGAAAGTTTCAATTAAAAACTAATTAGCCTGAACAATGGAACCTATTTATTCAGTGACGTGAGCATGAGGAAGCTTACCAAAATTACCTTAGAACATTATACCTAATTCACAGAATGAGTGGAATATATTGCACAAACATCAAAACTATGGACATAGGTGAATTGATCACCAATGATTCTTCAATATGTTTGCTGAATCAAAAACACCGTAATCCCATGGGTGAATCCCATAGCGAGCGTCGGCCGCATCATACTATGTAGGTACTCAATGGAATTTTGAACTATGCCACTGGACAACGAGAATTTGAAACCAATGGTTGAAGACAACTTTCTCAGATTTATAATATCATATCATAATGTCGTGATAGTCTGTTGTACTTGTTATTTGTATTTTATCACTTCAATTCTGCAATGAACATTCTATTTTATCGTTATCTTAAGTAGTATACATTTGCTCATACCTCGCTGGTAATGATCACCTATCCAGAGCGTGTGTAAACGCGAATGGGATGAGGCTCATGAATTACATATGATGACATCTATTAGCTCTTAGACTTCCCACAATTTGGCAAAGTCGGATATGAGTCTTGACAGAAAAAAGGAGCTTGAGATCGATTCGAAGAAGTTTGCGGAGTCAACTGTCTCTTCCGATCATCCCAGCTCAGTTAACTGGAGGGTAGGAAGTTCAGGGACACTGGTGGAGGTAAAATTTCATAATCCCATGATTTTGGAAATTCAAGACACTATTATGACGTGGAGTAGGATTTTGGAAAGTATTCCTATGAAGTTTGAAAACTTGGAGGAGCATTCCCAAGTAGCATTTTTACGACGATACCCGAATAATACTCTAAAATTAACGTTCTAGTTCGGGTCGAAATTGGTCACTTATGCAACGACGATCTTTAAGCCATGAGACAACGTCGTCTTAATGGTAAGCACGTCTAAAGTTGGAACAAGACGTTGTTACAATCTTCTCCCAACTGGCTACTAGTATTGAATATTTAAGTAATAGGGTGAACATTTTGAAAAGGATTTGGTGACAGCTTGAGCCATTTTCCCGGCGAAAAGCCAATTGTGTAGGACTCAACTGCAAATTCAGAATTATTGATGAGCAATTGAGTTCAGCGCAAGAGTTTAAGGACACATTCTCTAATACTGGAGAAGAGATATAGACCAATATAATCACCATTTTCCGGGTTCCATTCTCATTTTCCCAGTAGGAACAACTTTGGTGGCAGTATGGCATTGAAAAACTGGTCAAGTGCGAGTCACACTTGCGCACGAGGGGTCTCGTACCATTATTCATAAAAATCTACACACATGCTTTAAGGAACTGAGCCGCGACGTCAGCTACCTGTCTCCGTTATCCATATTGAACAAAAACGAGTAACAAATCATTTATGTTGTTGTATGAAAGCTCCCTTACATTCTTTTTGTATTTCGTTGTTATAGCGACAACAGAAATACATGCTCTGTGATAATTCTAACACGTTTGACCAACACGGTTCATGAGAAAAAGCCTAGTGACAGATGGACAGACCGACAGACGGCTGGACAGCAAAGTCCTAGTAATAGGGTCCTTTCTTCTCTCTGGGTAGGAAAATGAAAGAAATCCACTGTTTCGCGAAATTGCCTCTCTTCAAGCACCTGAAAAGGCTTTTACATTGAGAGGGAGTTTTAAGTGGTCTAATTTTTCTCGATAAGACTTCAACTTTTATATGAAAACAAAAAACCACTTTTAATACAAAAAATATTGTGCAATGAGCGAAAAAATGGAAAATCAATTTCTGTTTATATTCTTTTTCCTCTTATTTTTTTTTTTTGGGGAATCAAACCACAATAATGCTTTTTATTTTCTATTTCGACGTTCCGGTAGCGTTCCAGCTACCGTTGTCAAGATTAACTAGTAATTAAAAATCCCTATCACAACGAAAAAATTTTACTAGACAATCAATAATATTTTGAAGTTCAAGACTGCAAAACTTTTTTGTCAAATTTTATTAAGGTCCATTCATAGTAGATCATATCTCTGGTGAAATGTGAGATAAAATATTTTTTCCTACGATCACATAGGAAAGTGACATATATCGCACTGTCTAGTTCTATGGAAAGTGGCCTTTATTCATACGCGTACGGAAAAAAAAAACTTATCCGTACGTGCACGGATAAAAAAGCTATCAAATGAATCATTAATTAGATTTACCTATGAAATATCTAAATTTGAAGCGATCTATTTGAAAAGTGGAATTTTTGTCATTTTCTTGATTAAAAAAACTCTAGGACGCGATCGGGGATCGAACCCGCGTACTCTTCGTCAGAAGTCCGACGTTGTACCACCTGTTATAATAGTTGGAAAATGTAATCATCTTGAAAAATATTTATGATAAGTATTGTAGCATGCTGTTCAGCTGTTACGTTTTTCGTCTGAAAAACTATTTCATTCAGTGAATTTTTTGGCTCATTAGTCCCTTCCTTCCAATTGTTTATTAAATTTCTAAACAAGCCGTTTCCTTGTCGCATTAGCCACTCCGGAATAGAACATTAATTTTTATCAAATTCCCCTTCCATTTTTGTCTGTCGATGTTCGAAATTTCAATTTTCGAGTAGACTCTTTCTTTCCTCTAACTGCCACATTGAAGGCAACAGTTATTTTTATTTAATTTTCAATTATTGGTGAACAATTTTCTATTGTCTGGTTGGTAAGTTGATTATTGTATTTTCCCTAGGTTATTTTCTAGTGCTTACAGCTTATCTATATTTATTGCTTATTTGCATTTTTTGTATATTCGAGGAACAAAACGAATAGAATAGAACAGATCACTGTTAAGTTGTATTTTGACACGTGGAGTTCGAGTTTTGTATGCGCTACAGCATAAGCTCCTTTTTTACCTGATCTGTTCTATTTATTCGTTCCTTCCTAATGTTTCTTTTCTAGTTCCTTATCCCTGTTTTCTTTTTTTTTTCGCAGATCTGCAGCAGGCAAGTTCAAGGCAAGTTCACGGCAGTTTTATTCAAGTTTTCCTGTCCCGTGCACGAGGTCCACAGCCTCAGCCCTCTAAGAAAGATAAGTTCCTCCGTCTTATCTATAGCGAGTGTAAGATTTGGATTTGGCGTGTTAATTACAATTAGTATTCTCTTCGTTTGATTTTTGAAATATTCAATTTATGTTGAGTCTCAAATAATTTAATAAATAATTATTATTCCATTCTTCGTATTGATTATTCAATAATCATTGAATTGGGTAAACGTGTTAGGGACTAAGTAGATTCATTTTATTTAATTTTTTGTATCTTAAATTCAATTTCTTACAAGGTGATTCCAGCTTTACACCTTTTGTTTCTTGTTTCAACTGCTTCGTTCGATTAAAAAGCTGGTGGCGTCCAATTTAATATTCATTGTACACCCCATCCCAGTGATAGTGTATAAAATAGTTTATTTGGTGCCGAATTCCACTCCCTGAGGTGGAGTGCTCTAGCCTGGGGCAGTTTTAGGTTACAGTATGTATTAAGTATGATGAACAATAATAATTTCACTTTCAATTTCTATACTTATCCAAGGAATTAATTATTGTAATAACCTGCCTATAATTACTTGAATTTTTGTTACTAATAATACTTACTGTTAATTTTAAAATCAATTACCCATGTTGACTTTAATTGTAACATTTTGTGTTTTAATATGTCAGATGTTGATTACACATTATTTGGTGAAATTATCACGTGATCGTAGGAAAAATACTGTACATTACTCGTGTGAAAAATGTCACTTTCTGCACACGTTATGTAATATAGTATTTTCCACTAGCATGCGGAAAGTCCACTTTTCCTCACTCTTTTTAGTGCGGAAAGAGTCACTTTTCCGCACTAGTGCGGAAAGTAAATTCGTTAAGTTTTTGGGGAGTTTACTGACATTTGAACATTAGAAATACCTATATATTTGTATGATTCTAGTTTACGAAATGACTGAAAAATTGAGAAATTTATTAGAATTCTGCTATAATTTTCAATTAAAAAAACAAACATATTTTACAATAATTTTTTAATGGCCCTGGTATAAGCCTTATCAAATTAATGTCAAATAATAATAATTAATTTGTAACTATGTATTATTTAACAATAAATCTTCTTTTATGTCAACTTTTGGGCTATTTTCCGCATGCTAGTAGAGAAAATAGTGTACGTACCTAACACGTGCATAAAGTGACTATTCCGCTCGCGATTGCAGCCGAAATCCGCTAAAGCGTCGTTCGGCCATCTGCAGAAGCGTGCGGAAAAGTATCGCTTTCAGCACTAGTTAGGTAAACTACTATATTTCATGACATTCTATCGATATGATAGTCTACTGGAAATGGAATCCAGTCAAGTTCCAGGAACGGTTTTTATTGAGATAGCGCTTTTCTCCGCAAAAATGTAAATTTGGCATTACAAAATAACAAGCTCTTTCAAAATCTGAGAAAATATATAGGGTGTCCCATTTAGATTGAAGAAGTTGATGTCATTTCCGGTTAAATCGGAAGTATATTATTAACAAAAAAATGTATATCATCTGAATCTTACTGAATCTTGTTCCATTGCAGTTACCTGCAAATTTTCATAGATATCGTTATTTTTTTTTTCCATTTTGGGAGCCGTTCAGATGCCGGGAGCACTGCAGCCTATTGGCTTATTGTACTCTGCTCCCATATTTAGTTTACCCATCCAGTTATCCCCGTACCTTCGAGTAGACGGTATAGGTCCATTGGATGTGTGCCATATACTTCAGGTGGCACATTGGCCTCTCCGAAGATTGCCCGTCTCCTCGACTGCAGTGCC
>CAJUYG010001896.1:21543-47075 GCA_910591675.1 Galerucella calmariensis | reverse complement strand
ATTTTTTCGACCCTCGTAACGTTTGTCAGCGATTTTTGAATATGGAACATGAAAGACCATTACATTATCAACCTCTGTGCGAAATTTAAACGAGGGACATCGATATATAGCTTTGCAGTAATAAAAAGAAAGTTGTAATTTTTTTCAAAAATGCCTATTATTCAATTTTTTCGACCCTCGTAACGTTTGTCAGCGAATTTTGAACATAAATTATAAAAGACTATTACATTATCAACCTCTGTGCGAAATTTGAACGAGGGACATCGATATATGGCTTTGCAGTAATAAAAAGAAAGCTGTAATTTTGTTCAAAAATTCTTATTATTCAATTTTTTCGACCCTCGTAACGTTTGTCAGCGAGTTTCGGATATGGAATATGAAATACTATTACATTATCAACCTTTGTGCGAAATTTAAACGAGGGACATCGATATATGGCTTTGCAGTATTAAAAAGAAAATTTTAATTTTTTTCAAATGGCTTAATATTCTATTTTTTCGACCCTTGTAACGTTTGTCAACGAATTTCGAATGTGGAATATCAAAGAATATATATTATTAGGTTTATTTCAGTTCTCTTCCAACCAAATTCTAAGACTATATTTCAACTTCCCCCCGTATATGAGACTGGCCGCGCCATAAGGCGACCACGATAAACGGACAGTTTGGTGCGCTGTTGCCCATTCAGACGTTTGTCGCAAATATACGTTTGGAGCTAGGAGCTAGCTTCTCACTCGTTAATATATTTTATTTTGTCTATGATACTCACTGTTGATGTTAGGTGATGGTTAGGTGTGAGTTGAAACCATAGATAAGTTGAAGCCTCCATGGTTGAAGCATTGTCTCATTGTCTCTATATTAGACAATGGTTGAAGTGAAGCTACTAGCACAGAGTACACTTTTTAGAGGAAAAAATCGATGTTTTTGATATGTTTTTCGCGGATAACTCGAAAATTATGCATTTTATCAAAAAAACTGTAGAAAGCAAAATTGTAGCTTTTAAAAAAACCCTTTTTCTATAATTTTTCTAAAACCAATAGGAACCGAGATATGGCCCATCAATGATTAGGTTTTTTTCCCAAATGCAAAATGTGATAGATTCAAAGTCAAATACCGGAAAAATGATGCCAGTACTGAATTTTTTATACAAAAGAATCGGTGAAAACAACCCCCTAACTACCCCCCTAATTAAAATTGATCTTTACCCTTGTGCAATTAATATGTCCAAGAAGTTTGACCAATTTAAAATTCATAGTTTTCGAAAAATTATGGCTTAAAATAGTTATTTTTCATAATTTTGTATTTTTTACCCTTTCTTTCAAAATAACTCCGAAAATATTAGAGGTACAAGCAAAGTTAAAAAACGAAATTGTAGCTTTTTTTATGACAAAATTTTTCCTGTAAGTAGATTTCTGTACAGTTAATATTTGACGAGATATAGCCGTTTAAAACGTCTATTTACGCACGAGCACCCCCTTTTTTTAGCCCTTTAAACTCACCCCATTTAAAAACGAAAGGGTCTATAGAGATTTAACTTACAGATCCTTGTAGTTCTTGAAAAACCTTACAAAATCGTTTTTGAATAAACTTTTTATCATCAAAAATGAAGGAAATACGTTAAAAAAACCAATCGATTTTTTTTTCGAAAAATTCCAATAGTATAGTATTGGAAGCATAATAATGCACTTGGAAGCATAATAATGTACAAAACCGGTTTATTCGGCAGTGGGGCGTTATATATACGAAATAGCTTTTTCTCACGCATTTACCGGTTGCGATACCGTATCAGCTTTTTATAATAAAGGTAAAAAAAGATTTTTTGATATTGTAGAAAAAAGACCCGACGTGAGAGAATATGCCGAAATTCTTTACAGTAGTACTGCTAAGCCTGAAGAAATTTTAGATGCTGACAGATACTGTGCAATAATGTTGTAAGGAGCTGCTAAAGACACGCAGCTCACTAAGTTAAAAAAAATAACAGATTTGGAAGATTTTATCGAGAAGATGCGATATGAGCAGTTCATCAAAGCCACAACGAAAAGCAGTGCGGTTAAACTGTCTTCCCTTCTGCCCACTGTTGATGCCTTCGATGAACATACAAAAAGATGCTACTTCCAAATTCAACAGTGGCTTGGAAATGAAAACATGCGAGCAACAGATTGGGGATTGTATATGTCAAAGATGATTCATTACTACCCGTGCGCATGAAAAAACCACCTGCACCCGATGAACTCTTAAAAATGATTTTTTGCCAATGCAAAAGAGGGTGCGGCGCATTATGCGGTTGCAGAAAAGTTGGATTATATTGCAATTCCACTTGTTCTGGGTGCTCAGGTGAAGACTGCAATAATAGATCGAAGAAGATGAAGATGACATCGACCACGATGAAGATCAAACTGATACAGATATTTAAAAATCATATTTGTATTTGTAATTGTAAATGTAATCATTTATTTATGTTAATCTATGTGAAAATACAGCGCATTTTTATGTTAATAAATTCTTTTTTGTACTTAAGTCTACTTTTAGAACTTTAGTTCTTTACGCCAGGTTATGTATGAGCGACCAGGGGTCGCGACGCAATAGATCTGACCGTTACGCGTTACGTTACGCTACGTTATGTTACGTTGCTTCGTTATGTGCCTTGCTTGCGTACTTGTGCCTCCTTAGTCTCTTTCTCGTTTACGAAGCAGCGATTCATAATAATAAATATGCTCCTGCCGGGATTCGAACCCGGGCCGCCCGCGTGCAATGCGAGCATTCTAACCACTGAACCACCGATGCTATATTGAAATTCTATGCAAAGCTGGTATTCGCAGAGCTAGTAATCTACTTGAATTTGTTCGGATAAATTTTTACTATTATTTCCATAATTTTTTTTGCGCGATTAAGGGGTCTAGCACATTTACTTTTCGAAATACAGGGTGTTGAAATTTTGAAAACTTGAATGTTTTAATTCGATAACTTTAAAATGGATGGATAAATTGATTTGACATTTGGCAGGTAGTTTTTAAATGTAAAAGGGCATATTTTGAAAGAAATTGTAGTTTGTGCAACTAGTGTGGATATGATGGCCATATCGCACGAGGACGAAGATGGAGAACGACGCCGTAGGCGGAGTGCTCAATCGTTCAAGTGCGATATGGACAATACACACGAGTCGAGCAGCATATTTTTTCTACGACCCACTTAGGAAAAAATCTAGAAAATAAAAATGTCTATAAACTGCAATATAAATTCAAATTAAAAATTTAACAATTCAATTTTATGTTTCCACTAATTTTGTGGTAAACGTACAGTTTTTGAATGTCCAATTTGTATAATGCTACGGTTTCCTTTTTTAAATATACGATGCTGTTATAAGTAGATGTTGCCAGTCGGACTCCCTCATGAAGGGTACCGTACCATTATCTATGATAATGAATATTCTGCTAAATATTTCAAACGTCCACCTGTTGCCGTTATTAATAACAAGCAGAATAATTATTTGAAAATAAAATTAACAATAAAAAAACTCCTTCGCAGGGTATCGAACCCGGGTCTACTGCGTGAGAGTCTGGTATGCTTACTACTCGACCACCAAAGAATATGCAAATCGTTTATCTATAACGTCAAATGTATTACATAATTTTTGCTTAAAAGGAACTGAAGTTCCTACCGTGTGTCCCGCGACACGTTCTACCTTTTTTTTTCAATTTATATCTATTACAATAGTTTATAAAAATTGCAATGTTGTGAAGGGTGGTTTTTAAAGGTTGAAAAGTTACTTAATGCACGTGACACATTTTTTTTACAACAGAATTATTGAGCAAATCCCTATTAGCATTAATTATTTTTCTCTTGGCAAAAATTTTTTTTTTTACATATAACACTAATAACAGTTGATTTTTAAGGGTTGCAAAAGTATAAAATTGTATTTTGAAATGTAACAAATTCATCATTTTACTAATTTAAACCAATGTTCACCTATCTTAAGATTTATAATGCTATTTTTTAATTTTTGACATTTAGGGGTAGTTTTCACCCCTAAGAAACAATCAGGGTTCGTCGGCATGACATGATATATAAAGCAGAGGGTGAGTTGAGCCTAATCCCAAATTTTTATGCAAATCAATGAGAGGCGAAATCATTTTTTAAGGATTCGTGATTTTTTTTTACATTAAGCTGTAACAGGGGCTGCTTTTTAAGGGTTGAAATATGATGAAATTGTATTCCAAAGCTCAAAACAATCATTATTCAACTTATACAAACCAAATCTTACCCATTTTCAGGTTTAAAATGTTATTTTATGATTTTTGACAAATAAGGGTAGTTTTCATCCCTAAAAACCGTTTAGCGCCCCTCGGTTCGATATAGATTTTGAACCTTCGGCTATCACCTAACTCTTACTACTACTACTACTACTAAATGTGCAGGCGAGCCTTGTCCTGGACAGCTCAAGCCAAGGTTCCGACACTGAGGCCACTGGCGGGCCCATTGTGCCAATCCTGCTACCTAGTCATCCATGAAGCCGAGCCCTTCAATAAAGGCCACAACCTGCTTGTGTCTCCAGGAGCCATGACAGTGACTCTGAAGATTCGCCTGCGTAATACAGCCCAGTGTGGACACTCTAAGAGAACATGAACTGACGTTTCATCAGTCATGCCGCAAACCCTACATAGGGAACTTTCCTCTACTCCTAGATTGTAGAGGTGCTTCCTCTGCAGTGCCCTACCTCTTGTTAAAATTTCAAGTCAATCCATGCTGGACGAAAAAGTTGCGAGTTTTTACCTTTTTTTGAGCTTCATTCCCTGTATCTACTATTATAGCGCTTGGTGTATAAATAAGAAAGAAATCAACATTTTATTGTACATTTATTAAAAAAATCCAAAAATAAACACTCTAGAAAAATAGCTTTTTTTTCTAAAATATTACGCAGTACGTACGGGTAAGAACTGAATAAAAATAAATATTTATGAACTCAATTACCAAAATCTATTTCCAAGAGCCCTCCCCAATAATAACCGTTTATAGTAGTTAGGCAGGCGAATAGGGGATTTTTCGGGAATACTCGAGCGTGGCAGTTGAAGATATGAGAGATACCTTAGACCTAATAGAACAACTTTGTAAAGTATTGACCGGAAGTGTGGAGGTAGGAGCCATTTCGTCTTCCGAAAAACGCGTTGCGGCATATAAGTCTCGAACGATACATTTTACAAAAAAAAGTTTATATAGAAAATAAGGTCATTTTATTTTACACAAAAAGGGTCTCTTTACATTTTTGTCCAAAGTTAAAACTTTTGGACTTAAAGCATCATGAAAACTCCCGTTTTTGAGTATATCTCGAAAACGGAGAAAAAATTGATATGGAACAACGATGATTAAATTATGTAACTTTCATTATATCTCAATTTTCTTTTTCTAAAGCTTCTCGACAATTTCCGTGGAAAAAGTTACGCGTATCTGTATACAAAAGTATTATTAACATGTACAGTTTCATTTATTTATATTATTCAATAGCCTGTTGATCCTCAAATTGTTTTTTGGACGTACCGTGAGCAAAACGAAGTGAAGAATTGAAGCAAAAAAGAGGAATTCCATAAACATGGAATACAGACTAAGCGCTTCACAGAAATATGCCGTCCAGAAACAAAAAAAACTTTTTGGGTCAGATTAAGAGAACCCACCAACATTTTTGTCAGATTAAGAGAATATGCTTTGAGGATACCTCCCCTATGAAAATCTGACGCGCTCGAGTATTTCAAAAGAACTTATCGTCACGCCAAAATCGTCAGTTTTTTTTAAAGGGAGCTTCCTTGGGGCCTGGGGTAACCATAGAGATACTACAGATAGAGGCAACAAGCCATAGGCAACCAAGGCCGTCTCTGAACTCCAGTGAGGTCAGTGGTTTTTCTGTCTTTTTGTCTTTGTCTGTTTCTATAGCATGAGCTCCATTAGAGATAGACAGCCTGAACCTCTGACTTTATATATCTCCCTCTTACATGCTGACGATTTTCGAGCTGGCTTGTAGCCTCTATCTATAGTATATCTTGTAGGATATTTAAAGGCGGCTCCATTGAAGTTTCATCTTACGGATCGGATGACCATGACTGTGTAGCCCAAAATTTGCGACTGACGCTAACCGGGCAGAATAGGAGTAAAATTATTTCTAAGCTTTTGTAAATAAGAAAATTGTTTTCTCCTGATTTGGAAATACGTTAACAATATTTAACATGGATTTTTTTATGATCTCTAGATACGCACAACAATATCGGCAAAACTGAGAATTTTTATTTGCCCAGAAGACTAATTAAAGGTGTATATGCAATATTTGAATCAGCACGTAAATTTTGTAGTACATAATTTTGTCCGTAAGGAATGGTTTTCTCTTGTCGAGCTCCTTTTTGGAGTACAACACTTTGGTAGGTACCATCTGGTTTCAACAAATAAAACTGTTGGTCTTCCTGTGGAACGGCTACTGATGTCGCCACAGCACTGTTTGGAGCATCTGCAACGTCACCCTGTAACAATAGCATTATTTTGATAAATTAAACTCCCTGTTCCGTCTGATTTTTACTTACCTGGTCTAGATAATCAGGTTCGGTTGGTAACGGTGCTGGAGTAGCTGGAAGAGGACCTCTCAGCACTGGATTCTCAATAGTTGGTGGAATGTATCTGTTCTTCACTCTATCATCATTACTGCTGGCGCCCAAGTCATCGATTGGAGGCCTAAAAGTCGTACCAGCGCTATTATTTCTGTTTCTATTTCTAGGACCGAATTGAGTAACTTCTACTTTTTGAACATCGACACTGGGAATACTATTAGGTGAAGGATTTGAGTTAGAAAAACCATTGTTTGGTTCTACATCTCCATTATTAACATTGGGTAGATCCAAATTGTTCCAGCTGCTCGTTGGAACGCTTCCAAAACTTGGAGAAACAGATGCTGACCCTCCTAGATTATTGTTCTGATTGGGAGGAACATATCTATTGGATGTTGCAGGATTATCGAGTCCGCGAAAAGATTGCGTATTGCCGTTGTTATCAATATTGTCACCGAAATTTGTATTGGAACCATCTAGAGGACTAAATTGGGTGGTAGATGCTACAAATTTTTTGAAATTCTCTGGTTCTTTCACAGGTAGATATTGATTGGTTAGGGAATTTTTGAAATTACTGCTATCTCGTGTTGGTAGGCTTTGAACAAATCTGTTTTGATTTTGTTGCTGAGCTACATACTGGTTGTTTCTTTGCTCATTCAATCTCAAAGCCTCGATTCTTTGTAAGAGTTGTTTTAATTCCCTAATTTCTTCCAAAGTTGCGGCATCTACTGTTGCTTTTGGAGAATCAGGAATTCCATAATTTCGTGGTGGTTGTTCGATCGATCCACTTTGTGTCCATGAATTGGATGCTGTGGGTGCACTATATAGAGTTTGTGGAAGAGAGGAAAATGACTGTACTTGCTGTTTTTGAGGTGTAGCAGGAGCTCCGTAATATATTTGTGGTTGTGCGACTAAACCACTTTGTGTAAATGCATTAAACGATGTCGGTGCACCATTTTGTGGTAACTGCTTTTGTGGCTGTGAATTAATTATTTTTGGAACACCGTATAACCTTTGTGGTGCTCTGACAGGTTCAAACGTGTCTTTAATTGTCCTATATTGATTATTAAGAGTTAATTTTATTGGAGTAGAGTTGTCTTTGAACGAAGGATCTAACGGTTCTGCGTTACTTGGTGGTGGTGGACCATATTTTGTTGATAACTGTCTAGATGGTTGCGTGCTAGGAACTCCATAAGTTCTTTGGGGAAGTGACAATTGAGAACTTGGCCTAAATCCTCTAGAAGCATAAGGAGGTGGGACTTCACATAAAATTCCTGTTATTGTAAAAAGTAAGCTCACAAGAATCTGAAAAAAAAAACTATTCTATAACGATTTGTGTATCTAGAAACTATGTGGTGAAGGGTGAATAATAGTAGGTATATTATACAGCAAGGTGGTGAAGACTATTATTATTGCCCGAGATCCAAGATTATAATAAGGTCCGAGGTTTATAATGGCTTCAGAACCATGGTGTATATACAATTTTCACCACTACAAGCCAAATTTAAGACAAAAATTAAAAATAATTTATAAACGCACCACGAGAAGCGTTTACTTCGTCGTCTGACTGACAAGTACACTGTCAAGTTTTATTATGAACGTACTCGTTATGTCATCAGTCAATTTTGGTTGAGCGCGAATTTTAAGCTAATGGCTTAATCTTGACAGGTAATTTCAAGCAGAAAATAAATGTTAAAGACAATCTCCTTGGTATACAAAATTATGTTGCCCTGAATTCTCCCAATATTTGAATTTTTCCATTATTGACCTAGGTTAATAATAGAAAATTATCAACCACTTATAGAGAAATTTAACTTCTCCGTTGGTTAGAAGACGCAATCATTGTCAACTTCACAGCTAGTAGTGGAAAACATGTTTTTTTATCCTATTTATATAAAAAGTTTACACTTTCTTCCTTCATATCAGGATGGAAACTTATACTTCCCACCCTAGAAAGGACCTTTTTCTTATTTTAATTATGTTATAAGTGATGAAACTACTAAATCCATTATATTCAAATTGTATCTGTAATTTTTATAGTATTAATTATGAATCACTTCAACGTTAGGTTCTCAAAAAAAGGTAGAACGTGTCGCGGGACACACGGTAGGAACTTTAGTTCCTTTTAAGCAAAAATTATGTAATACATCTGACGTTATAGATAAACGATTTTCATATTCTTTGGTGGTTGAGTAGTAAGCATACCAGACTCTCACGCAGTAGACCCGGGCTCGATTCCCCGTGAGGAAGTTTTTTTTATTGCTAATTTCATTTTTAAATAATTATTCTGCTTGTTATTAATAACGACAACAGGTAGACGTTTGAAATATTTAGCAGAATATTCATTATTATAGATAATGGTACGGTACCCTTCATGAGGGAGTCCGACTGGCAACATCTACTTATAACAGCATCGTATATTTAAAAAAGGAAGCCGTAGCATTATACAAATTGGACAATCAAGAACTGTACGTTTACCACAAAATTAGTGGACACAAAATTGAATTGTTAAATTTTTAATTTGAAGTTATATTACAGTTTATAGAAATTTTTATTCTCTAGATTTTTCCTTAAGTGGGTCGTAGAAAAAATATGCTGTTCGACTCGTGTGTATTGTCCATATCGCACTTGAACGATTGAGCACTCCGCCTACGGCGTCGTGCTCAAACTTCGTCCTCGTGCGATATGGCCATCATATCCACACTAGTTGCACAAACTACTATTTCTCCCAAAATATGCCTTTTTACATTTAAAAACAACCTGCCAATGTCAAATCAATTTATCCATCCATTTTAAAGTTATCGAATTAAAGCATTCGAGTTTTCAAAATTTCAACACCCTGTATTTCGAAAAGTAAATGTGCTAGACCCCTTAATCGCGCAAAAAAATTATGGAAATAATAGTAAAAATTTATCCGAACAAATTCAAGTAGATCACCAGCACTGCGAATACCAGCTTTGCATAGAATTTTAATATAGCATCGGTGGTTCAGTGGTAGAATGCTCGCATTGCACGCGGGCGGCCCGGGTTCGAATCCGGGCAGGAGCATATTATTATTATAAATCGCTGCTTCGTAAACGAGAGAGACTAAGGAGGCACAAGCAAGGCACATAACGAAGCAATGTAACATAACGTAACGCGTAACGGTCAGATCTTTTGCGTCGCGACCCCTGGTCGCTCAAACATAACCTGGCGTAAAGAACTAAAAAGTTCCAATAACAATTTTAACTTCAGGATTGTTAGATACTAAAACTATAAGAGTATGCTGACATTAATTGCGATTGAATTTTAAAGTGTAACGTTTCGTATACGTTAAACGGTATCTACTTTTTGAGAATTGTAGAGCGATTCAAATGATTTTAAATTTACAAAAACACCACCCAATATTAGGGAACAAGCTAGCATATATATCTAACCTTATTATCACAAAAATCTATAGACATGTATAAAATCAGTATATACAATGTAAGCAATGGGCTGAAGACAACAAATTTATTCAGAAAAAGTTAATAAGTGGGTAAGATGGAAAATTATATGTATTACACAGGAGCAAAGCGTTTCTATTTGACAACGGCAGCTGGAACACGACCGAAACGTTGGAATAAGAATATGAAAAATAATTTGGTTCAATTTGCCCGTGAAGTACAAAAAAATAAAATAAAGAATATACCACAACGAACGTACAATAGTATATTATTAAACGAGCAATTTATGATAGCCATAATTCACGATGGGTGACGTTTGCGTCACGAGCCGCAGGCGAGGGGCGCAAGTCACCCAAGTGAATTATGGCCATAAATTGCGAGTAGAATACTATACTTTGTCCACGACACTTAATTTATTTATTAATAAATAAAAGTCAGTAGCGATTTGGCATATTACTAACCTCAAAATGTTGTGGCATCTACTTCAAATAATTTGAATATATAGAGATGGGCGATACTGTAGAAAGTATCAATACAACGTACCGTTATAAATATATTGTTTTAAAATACTTAATATTAGAAAATATCGTTATGAAAAGTATCAATACTAAAAATTACAATATTTTATAAATACGATATATGTCAGAAACAAATTTCCTGAACAAAATACACATATTTAATAGTTTATTTCATATTGTACCCCCATCTCTTGTCGTGAATTATGAACCATAATACACTACAGTGTATTATGAACCATAATTCACGACAGTTGATATATGGGTACCATATACCTTTAGTTAGGAGGTAAAATATTGACTTATTATTAGGTGGTCGTGGACAAAAGATATTAGTATTATGCATTGTGTTTTGAGGTTTCAGTAGTTTTTGAGAAATTGTTAAAGTAAAAAAAAGTACTTTATTAATACATTATTGAAAGGAAAAGTGACTTACCTTCATCGTAACGTCCCTAAAACAACTAAAGCGTGAGCATACTATATTGGAATTTATATAATCATTTTAAATTCCATTTGTATTCTGAGGAGGAATTACTTGTACGTGTTGCGGTATGCTTACACATTGTTTGTTTATTTTGTTAATGGGTTTTGATTTTGACCTATAAATCGAAAGTATGAGATTTTTGAATGGTCTTATGATAAAAATCAGGTGTATTGTCCTTTAAAACTCACATTCTTCACTTCACATTGGGTGGATTTTAATTAAATGACCTTCAAAGTTTCTATAAAGCTATAATTTCTTTTTAGCCTGATGATGGTAATTATTTAGCGAAACTAGTTGCTTCGACCACCCCTCGCTGGGATATTTGAATAAAATTTAGGTTTTATTGAACCCCTTTGGATTCTAACCCCATTTGAGAAATGGATTTTGTAAAAAGTGTAACTACTTTCCTTCATGGGAATCACGGGTGCAAAGAGATCGTGCTCCAGAGCAGCCTTAGAGGTTCTATTTTTCAACATTTTCAACACGTTGAAAAAAGTGAGGATACAGGATAAAAAAGGTAGAACGTGTCGCGGGACACACGGTAGGAACTTTAGTTCCTTTTAAGCGAAAATTATGTAATACATCTGACGTTATAGATAAACGATTTGCATATTCTTTGGTGGTTGAGTAGTAAGCATACCAGACTCTCACGCAGTAGACCCGGGTTTGATTTCCCGTGAGGAAGTTTTTTTTTATTGTTAATTTCATTTTTAAATAATTATTCTGCTTGTTATTAATAACGACAACAGGTAGACGTTTGAAATATTTAGCAGAATATTCATTATTATAGACGGTACCCTACATGAGGGAGTCCGACTGCCAACATCTACTCATAACAGCATCGTATATTTGAAAAAGGAAACCGTAGCATTATACAAATTGGACATTCAAGAACTGTACGTTTACCACAAAATTAGTGGAAACAATTTTTATTTTCTAGATTTTTTCTTAAGTGGGTCGTAGGAAAAATATTCTGTTCGACTCGTGTGGATTGTCCATATCGCACTTGAACAGTTGAACACTCCGCCTACGGCGTCGTGCTCAAACTTCGTCCTCCTGCGATATGGCCATCATATCCACACTAGTTGCACAAACTACTATTTCTTTCAAAATATGCCCTTTTACATTTAAAAACAACCTGCAAAATGTCAAATCAATTTATCCATCCATTTTAAAGTTATCGAATTAAAGCATTCAATTTTTCAAAATTTCAACACCCTGTATTTCGAAAAGTAAATGTGCTAGACCACTTACTCGAGCAAAAAAAATTATGGAAATAATAGTAAAAATTTATCCGAACAAATTCAAGTAGATCACCAGCCCTGCGAATACCAGCTTTGCATAGAATTTCAATATAGCATCGGTGGCTCAGTGGTAGAATGCTCGCATTGCACGGTTCAGTGGTAGAATACTCGCATTGCACGCGGGCGGCCCGGGTTCGAATCCCGGCAGGAGCATATTATTATTATCATGAATCGCTGCTTAGTAAACGAGAGAGAGACTAAGGAGGCACATAACGAAGCAATGTAACATAACGTAGCGTAACGTAACGCGTAACAGTCAGATCTTTTGCGTCGCGACCCCTGGTCGCTCAAACATAACCTGGCGTGAGAACTAAAGTTCTAAAAAGAACATTCATTTGATGGAGATGAAGATTCCCTTGCGTTTGCTGTAAATACAGGTTCATCTGATGAAGATATTTCAGATAGTAGTGAAAATGATGACTACATCTACATGTACGTAGGATTGCTTTGGAAAAGGGCTACAGGCTGATTATTCAAAACATGGCAATCTAACGGGTCGTCTAGAGATACTATAAGTGCTGAAGCAGCCCAATCCATGAAGAATGCCCATTTATCTCCGCGAAGCAAGCTTTGGAAATAGCTCTAATTACGGAAAGAGCTCTCACTTACTAACTATACTGATAAAAAATAAACGAAGGAGTAGTGCTAGGGGTTACAGGTCCTAATACTAGATATGTATATTAGCACTGGGAAACACTCCTACAATATTCCAATAGCAATCTATAAGCGATAAATTTTTGTTTCTCAAAAAACGCCTCAACTCAACCAGAATATCTATTGTGTCTAATAGCCAGGCTACTTTAAAGACTCTGTAGTCTACAGCTTATAAGTCTGAAATCGTCTGCAACTGCAAAGAATCCCTTCAGCTGGCTAGACACAACAAATAAGTCACACTGTTGTGCCAGAACAGTATTATATTGGCGCAGTTTAGGGCCAATGCATGTCAACCAGAATAAAGAATACCTACTGTATCGGTGCATCACTGAACCAATGCCAATATTTACATCTGTAAATATTTATGGTCAGATTGTACTATTAAGTTTTGTAAATCTGTAAGGTCTGAAAATTAATAAAATACTGCTACTGCGCGTTCAGGGTCCACTGATCTTAATAACGGATGATGATAGTTATGTAATATCCCTTTCATTCGAATTTCACTAGTATAAAGTAAAGACAATGCAGAGGGATTTTGCTTGTGCCAGCAATGCCAAGTCTTGATGGTATAGGCTCCAGTATCTAAGTTTCACATATAATACACGTCCTTAAGGTACGCCATCTATAGGCGGAGTTGCGAAGCCAGTAATAATGGTTGCATTACTCGACTGGCTTAAGTGTTACATAAGTCATTGATTATAGTAAAGTGCACAATTGGTCGATGTTTCTTTGCTTCAATTTTGCAAATAGCAAATACGTCCTTCTGATCACTTTTTGCTCCAGAAATCCGATCTCAGAGTAGTCACAGGAATAGATCAATCCAGAACACCTGACTTTGACAGGTCGGCCATTTTGGACTGGGTCCCAAGATCAGCTGGAGATAAAGTTTGTGTGTTAATTTCAAGAATGTTTGACTAATTAAAGTCTAACTATCATCCGTTGTTTATCGGTGAACATAGAAAACTAAATACACTATGACATGGGGACCCACAGTAATATGGCCGACCTGTTACTTACGTAATTTTCAGTGAACACTGCTCCATCAGATACCATATATCTGTAAGATATGCAAAGTGGCAGATGGCACCCGGAACAAGTCTACTTAGAGCCTGATCAGGTTACAGAACATACCAGATAAGTTTGCAGAGGATATACAAAATATTTTTTCTCCGATCGTGGGAGAAGTCACTATTTTGACCTGTTTTCTATGCGCAAAGCTCAACATTCCGGGATAGTGGGCAGTTGCTAAGCAATTAGAAAATAACAGTGCGGTAATATTCTTACCGCACTGCTGTAGCGTGCGGTAATGTTACAAATGGATTATTACGATGTATGGTTTCAATTTTATTATTGATAAAGTTGTTATAAAAGAAATAACAGAAATATCTAATTTATGAACATAAATTAATTGTTGTTAATATTAACATTTATTGTACAGTTGTTGGAAGGCAACGAGAATTTATATACCTTGAAGCTGCATGGCTAATTGTTTGGTTTATCTCGTTCCGATCATTTTCATTTGAAGTCGAGGCAGTGGTGTTGAAAATTTTATTAGCCACTTCTTCTTTATTTTTAGGTGATTCGTCAATATATTCGATCGGAGAGAAATTATTCAACTTTTGTCATAACAGAGTAATGTCCATAGTTACCACGTCTATATTTCAATATGAACATAGAGAAACCTATCTAAAGTAACTCCATAACTTTTTGAATAAAATATTTTTCAATTAATTTTTTAAATGTAAATCAACGATCGAAGAAAAAATAGTATGTGTAATTCGTGTGAAAAGCATATTCTCAAACTCCTGTGTTACCAGGTAATTATCACAGTCGTTTGGGAATATTATGCTTTTCCTACTACTTATACAATATACTAATAGGCTGAAGTGTGGTAAGGCCAATTTGATCCTTGTAATTTTATATAACTTACCATATTTTAATATTAAGAACTCGTCCTATCCAACCTGATATCAAATACATTCCTTGCGAAATTTATCACGTGTCCTCCTTAAATACGGAGGGCTAATAAGGTATATCCTGCAACCTGCCCACAGTTTTCATTATTGGTTATGCCATGTCTGGATGTAAATAGTTAATACAATTACTAAGAATTTTAAATATGTGAGTTGCGGTGAAAAAAAACCAATAAAAGTGAAAGTATTCTTTCTGTGTAATTCATAAACGAAATTTTAGCATTGAAATTTTAATACACAATCCGAAAATTAATCACGTCTTAATTGAGTTAACAGTTTAAAACTATTTGTTTCGTAATCTTGTAGGTATGCAAATATATATTCTGTCACCATTTTTTATTGTTTCAATAGACGTGATGCTAGACTTGAAATTCACAATATAAATCAGCCAATGTTAGATAATGAGACAAAGTTATGTTGTTTCTGATTTGTCGAATGTCTATTTAAAATAATTGTAGGTATACAGAATCCGTCAGACAGAATACGACACGGACAATAGCTATTTGTCTATTAAGAGCGGAAAGTGATACTTTGCCGCTTGAGGCAGAGAGTTGCCCGCGCGACGCGTAGCGGAGCGCGGGCAATCTGCCGAAAGCGGCAACGCACTTTCTGCTCGAATTGCACACAAGATTTTTTCTACCATCACCTTATTTTTAAGCAAATAATTAAAAAAAAAACATAAAAAGTACACTTTATTAGAATGTGATGTTGAAAACATGTAACAATTATTGTTTTTCGTATTTACCTCTGGATTTAGTTGGCAGAAGATTAAGAGTAATATTTTCAGCAGAATCTGCTATATCTGGAGGTGTGCTTGAAAATTCACTGTCACTATCCATTTTTCAAATAGCTATTTATAAACAGACAACTTTTTTATAAACTAAAAATGAAATAATGACGTTTCATTAATTCCATAGTCCACTATTTTCACAAAATAGTAGGTAGGTTCTTAAATATGCAATCACTGTTGCATCTAGGTGTATAATGCGTTGCCTACCTTCTGACTGTTATATTTCTACTACGTAAACTTGTCCGTATAAATCAATACTATGAAAATAGGAATCTGCAAAAACGATCAAGAAAATTGTCAATCTTAACAACGTTATATTTGTAATAAGTTGTGAATATTAATTTTTATCTTGAACTAAGAAATAAATCCTTCACTGTAGTATTGAATCAAAATAATATCAATGTATGAGGTTTAAATTATTTTATAATTTCAATAAAATTAAACATATAAAATATACACCTCCATGTAAATCCAGTAACTTGTATAAATTGTAGATGTCAGTCAAATTATATAGGAATATTTATTAATTTCGTTCGAAATATCTTCAAATATTAATATTTCAACTAAAATATTCGGACTGCTCTACATTTTGTTTTAATATATCTATTATTTACTACGTTTCTTTAGTTTATTGTAAATGAAAACAGGCGAGCGGAATAGTACGCTCTAGAGCGTAAATAATGTCAATTATGACAGATCGCGGAAAACATCAACTTTGCGGTTAGATTTGAGTGTGCAAAAGTCTACTTTGGGTAGTGATCGTAGGAAAATTTTTTTTAAATGAGTTAAGCAGCAATTTCAATTATTTAAGGTCATATGAGCATGTACTTTGACAAAAGAGATTCTTATCAGAAAATCCAATATAAAACATAGGGTGTCCCATAAGAGGGAATATAACTTGGGTACACATTTTGGGACACACTGTCTATTCTGTTTCACTGTGAACCTCATCCGTCCCGCTGGTTATAATTCACTCTGTACATATGGAATTTATTCAATAAAGTGTTCAATACTAAATTATAAATAATTTCATTTTTGAATGTCCCAATTGTAACTTATTAATATTACCTAATAAAACATGAGATCAAAATTTGGTCTTCTACAAAAAAAATTTGCTGTTTGATTGGAAATATTATCTACCTACTCGAGTACTCGAAATAAAACTTTGTTGTGTACTAGTAAAATATTTATTGCTACTTAAAATTCATAATAACTAATAATCAATCATCAATGAATCAACAACGTAAACTGATTTTTTGTCCGACATTGTATATTTATATTTCTGCGTTTCCATTAATAATTATTCTTAATTCATTCTTCGTGGCTGACCAAATCAAAGCGTTTTCCTACAACTGAATCATTTTCGGAACAGTATTGTATAAACTTGAACCAATTACTGTCCATTTTTAAAACATTTGCATTACCAACTACGATTAATAGGGCCTTCGCTCTTGTTAACGCCACGTTGAATCTCTAAAAAATATCAGAATAAATTTAAGACATTTCGGTAAGTATGACTTTATATAGAAGTCTTTTTTTTTCTCTATTGCAACCAAAACTTACTTGGTTTGGATATGTCGTAAATTAATATTAGGTAATTGATATTAAAGCTTAAAACTTTATTACTATTAGAAACGAAACTGTTTCTAATTAAAACTTGATTTGTCTCAAACAAAATTGGTTTAAGCAAACTAATAATGAGAAAATTTCAATGAAACTTTCTGCGGTACTATCCCCAAGTAGCAATTTGAATTCTATAAGGTTTGTATAAACAGTTATAAGATATATCTTATAGGATACTAAAATTCTTATAACGGTCTACAAAACAATTAAAATGATCCTTATACAACTAAAAAGGACCCATTTTTATACAACTGTTTGGTTGTATAACAGTTCTATTAAAAGTTTATACAACTCTTATATGACTGTTTAATACACATTTATAACTCTTAATCGACTGTTTTATAATCATTTATACAGCTACTATAAAATGATCTAATAGTGTGTCATGTGGTCACATCTATAAAATGGGATTGAAGCGGCACTATGAAGGTCTTACAAAATGGTTGTAGAATGCAATATATTTTTTTAATGCTGTTATTTCGCGCACAATGGAAACATTTTGTCATCTATAAAAGCATTTCATTTTTTAGTAAATAATATCAGAACCAAATTATATTTCAATTTGAACGTGCATCCTACATTTCATTTGTAGAAATGGAGACTTATCAAAACGAATTGGGCCGCTTGGGCGGACATCGATAGTGAAAATTATAATTTCATTTGGATGGTTTAATGGCACAAATTTTGATGCGGCGCTTCTCTAAATAATGATTAAGTCACATTTTTCAATATAGTTTCATGTTTCCAAGTCAATTGCTCATAATGGCGGCGATAGTGGTACAAGAGTTGCTTATTTAAACATGGCGATTTATAATACAACAATTTTATCCCAAAGTAATGCCTTAAACAATATTTTATTGTAAAATGGAATGGTATACGATAACTGTTTTATAACGAAGAATATTTAGGCACTATAAAACTAGAAAGTGTTTTATAATGCAACGCAATTGAATGCTATACAATATTTTTTATTCAACATTTTATAGCTTCAATAAAACAAGCTTAAGTAACTATTTTATAATGTTGTAGCTGTTAGTTATATAGTATATTATAGAACTTTTATACGATAGGTATAAAAGTCTTATAAAATAATATTTTTTATATTGTATAAGCTTGCTTATAAGGTATTATATCATTTTAAAAGAAATAAACGTATAATGCGTTATAGCATATATTGTAAAAGCCACTATAAAATCATTTAATACAATTTTCTTTAAAAAACAAAATTATCGCAACAGAAGGCTTAATAAAAACAAACAGTCCCTGAAACAACGCTATTCGACTGTTATACAACAATTCAGTCCTCTTAGAATTCCATTTTGCTAGTTGGGGACGAAGTTAGTTTCTTGGAAACTATTCAGAAGGAAAAGGTATAGACTTCGTTTCACATAAGAAGAAACCACGTGAAGTTTGCCAACTGTCTTGCGCAGAAAACAAAATCAGTCTTGTTGATCTATGTCGCCTCCTAACGGCCGTTCCATGTCATTGGCGGTACAAACGAACATCGCCAATCGAAGTATTTTCATATACCGGTGTGAAACTATGTCGAAAAGCTTTAAATAATGCCCAAATGTTTTATTTAAGCTATACACACGATAAATACATTTTTAATATTGTTATTTTGTGTTAACCTACAAAATGTGAAAATGTTACGCTCATGATTTGAAGTCGAATGTCAATTTTACAATATGGCGCTGACTTTGACAACAAGTCCGCGCATACGTATACAACTTCAAGAGGTTTCTTCTTACGTGAAACGGAGTCTTCCAGCTTATTTAAGTCAAAGGTTTGTGAAACATAGATAAAAAATAAGGTTAGTTGACATTTGACTCCTATTCCATATTAGCCAAAGACACTAAAAAGGTGTAAATAAACGTTAAGCGAACCTTGTCTAACTAAAAAAAGTTGTGTAGTCATTGGTTCAATAGAAGAGTTCTAGCGCCTGATTTAGTTGTAGTTAAGTCAGAATAATGCTACTTGGAAAACTATACAATAATTTATTTTTACCTTTGGATTCTTGACAAAACCTAACTGGCACTTTTTATCAATTTCTTCGAATTTATGGGCATTCTTAGATCTTACGGTGGATACTATTATAATCAGTCTCTCCTTGCCTTGGAATTGTTCGACAGACCCAATAAGTACAGAGTTCCAGCTCTTTTTGTTGCAAGCCTTTTTTAGTTTTTCAACCTACAATTAAATTTCATTAGTATATTCACAGGTTACACAAAGCTTAATTCTTATTATGTTATTTTGATTAGTAAGACAATTTGATTATATATTGTTGTATTTACTTCGAATTATTTTTTGGAAGTTATGAATGGTATCAGTATTTAATGAAAATTTGCATGAGTTCAGAACTTCTCAAAAGCCACGAGTGATTCATAGTCACAAAATCGACTTCACTATCTCAGAACGGCCTGGGAACTGACTGACCATTTTTACCTGAATAGGGTTGTATTGAAAAAAGAGTACAAATTTATAGAGACACTTTTTTCACATGAAATGTGTCAAGAGCTGATGCTCAAATTCGTGTTCACGTTCAGCCGGTACAATAATTTGTTAGTTTTAATTTAATCAGAGTATTGAAAGAGAAAAGGCAACTCGGCTCCATTGTATCCCTTTTGAATCTACGTGAGGGTTGCACAAATTATAATTTGGAGCATTAGTCCGACCATTGATTGACTGATTAGTACGGAGCCAGACGCTCCATATACTTCAACCTTTAGAATTTTTGTGCTCTTGGTTGTATCGATCATGTGAAAAAACTAAATCCTAGGAGTTAATATAGTTCATATAATAGCCTTCTTGGAGTGCGTCATCGTTTGTGACGTATATCCGGGCTTTGGGAATGTAGTTTATTTCATTTGGTATTTTGACATATAGCCAACCTTGAATTTGATAAATAGAATCATCAGGATCGTATTCAGCCAAATTCTAAAAGGCTATGTGTTAGAAGGACATTAACAAACGATGACGCACACCAAAAAGGTCAATATATGAACTCTACCTCCAATGATACACATTCAAAATAATAGGCGATTTCGAATGGCTTTTTTGGTTGGTTAATGGTTAACCGGTTGGTTCATGAACGATGACGTCAGATCCTTGGTTGGTTCCGACCCGTTCGAAATCTTCGTGCAGATTCGTAGTTTAGATGGCTGTTAAGTGGAAATGGACAGTACCAATAAAAGTGCTATAGTCAAATGCAGACTTATCATGCGGGTCATACGATTCAACAAAGACATACTCATACTTTTCTTTTATTGCGTTTAATCATAACTTCCAAATAAAATCCATGAGATGAATAAGACAGACCTATGCAATTTTGACGGGAGAAAAAAGGATATGTATTTAGGAAGCAATTTTCCTTTTTTTCCATCCTCAAGAAAAAAATGGTACTTAATCTGAAAGATTATTTCGAGAATGAATGAAGAAGTGGAAATTCGTCAACCAGTGTGCAGGAAACATCAACCATCATTATTTTCTCCGGATATATTATAGTAATCTCACATTTTGGTAGCCTCTGTGTCTTCTGATTTGAAACATATGGTTAGTGACCTTTGAACCCGCAAGATAGGAGCTCTTTAGACTATAATAATAATTTGATGATCATAAAACCTCATTTTGAAAACTGGGTTAACAGATATGTGGACTATAATTTTTACCTTCATTTTCGTATAATTTTCCACTAGGTGCCTCTTTTATAAAATGATCAAAGGGAAATGGAAAATGTATCATCACAAGAGTTTTTTTCCAAGCTGCTCCATCACCCATAACATTTAGAAGCCCTATGCACTTAGAGATTCCGATATTATTTTCAAAAAACGTGAACACACTTCTGCTTACAATACTTTAACCTCAAAATGAATGTGAACAAAATGGTCATGCTGGATAATAATAGAAAAAGGTAGAACAAGTAACCAGACGGCGGACTGTGCTCGAGAAAGTTTCGGTTAAGCAAACTTGAACCAGACGATTTATGACGGCAACAATTTGTCATTCGAATTGGGTTTGTTCAAATAAGACGGACCAATCTATGAACCAACCAAGAATCCACATCATTCGAAATCACTTAATGTGTAAGTCTGTTTCTCCACGACTAAATAATAACGCACAAATTATTTCTACATATTTAGCTGCATAATGATATAAATTCTTCACACCAGTGAATAATAAAAAGAATTAACTCTCATTAGCCAATCACATTCTATTATTCTCAGAATTCACGCTAAAATGAATTATAATGAATAAATCAAATCGTCTATTTAAACAGTCAAATACCTAAGAACGCAAATCGCTTCTGACAGCGCGTCGTTTGAAACGTCAAAATAATTATAAAATCATAATTTTACGTATTTTAATCGAAAAAAATGGACAACAGTAGCGATAGTGAATATGTACGCCTCCCGGAATTAATTTCATTTATAAATGTAATGGTTCCGATTAAAAATATGAGTTACGTATATATATTTACTCTTTAAATTTTTATAAATATGCTCTATAGCCTAGTGGTGGTTGACTATGGCGCGGACGATCGAGGTTCGATCCTCACTGGAAGTTTTTTCTTTTTAGTCGTGGAGAAAGTATAGTCTTTTACTTGTGTAGAATAGCTATTATTCACTTGGATGATTCCAAAACTCACTCGCTGCGCTCCCTCGTTTTGGAAACTTCATCCGCGTGAATAATAGCGATCATTCTGCACTCGTTGAAGAATATACTATTCCTCCATGCACTTAGATAGACCATTTCATACGTTCATGTTTATTTTCCAATTTCATTCTGTCAAATACAATAGACTACCTAGTTATGAGTTGAAAAAAATTTTTGTTTGGGAATTATTACCCTTGAACATAATTTCGATCGAAAGCATGGAAGGGTATACTTTTCAAGAGGTAATCGTCAAAACTGGTACTTACTTGTTTTCTATATGGTGTAATAACACCCACATGTTTTTGAGTTATTTTAATACCGCTAGCTTTGGTTGAAAATAATTCAGATAAATAATCCACTACTTGCTCTATCTCCTGTACATTGAAAAAGCTAAAATGATAAACAACAAAATCAAAGCATAATTATTAATTCAAACGTAATTTGTTGAATACAGAGTAATGTCATTTTATAGTGCCCATTGTATATGTTATTAATGAATTCCTACATTTAACTATCAATAAGTTAGGGCATTGCATAGATATGTTTACCAACAAACAGATAAAAGTATTTTAGTTTTGATATAGATGATTTTACATTAAATATTAATATCAGAGCATTGGTAGAAAGAAAATTATTCAAACATTATTGATAGTACCATTAACTATGCCACTATTCACGAACTCCCGCTCGTGCTAACTAAACGGGCAATTCTGTTCCCGAAAACTCAGAATGCGCGTAGAGAGAAAGAAAGAAAGCTATATAAACTTTAGCCACGCTATATTATAAAGAAATAAATGTGTTTAGTGTTAAAATAAATATGGATCGATAGTTAACAAAAATTATAATGGACTCAGTGATAAAATGAATTGATTATATTGATAAAAACATTAAACTATTTAAATCAGCGGAGCTTCGGCCTCGCGATTTAAATTATATCTCCCCTATATAACGCGCAAATAATGTTATTCTTCACTTAGAAAGTAATTAAAACTTGATCTTAACAGATATTGCCCGGGTTTTGGAGTTATATCAGTTAATTTGTATGCAAATTTGATATTAAGCGATTAAGTTACAAAGAAGTTGAAACAATAACATTATCGTGAATTAAAAACAAGAAAAATTCTTACGGACGGTTTTATGGCATTCAACAATTAAAGGAAACGAATTTAAATTAAATTTTTCCACTACCAGCTGTGAAGTTGACAATTATTGCTTCTTCTAGCCAACTGAGAAGTTGAATTTCTCTATTGGTGGTTATTATTAACCTAGGTCAATAATGGACAAATTCAAATATTTTGAGATTTCAGGGATAGTAGTTCAACAAAAACTTGAGTAATATAATTTTTTATACCCAGAAGATTGTCTTTAACATAATATAATAATTACCTATCAGGATAAATTTATTTGAATAAAAATGCAATTAGTTTAAAATTCGCGCACAACCAAAAATGACTGATGACATATATAACGAGTACGTTCATAATATATCGAAAACTGACAGTGTACTTGTCAGTCAGACAATGGAGTAAACGCTTCTCGTGATGCGTTTGTGAATTATTTCTAATTTTGGTGTTTTTGGGTAGTAATGGAAAAGATTGTATACACACCATGGTGTTGAAGACATTTATAAACCTCGCACCTTATTCTTAATATTCTTAATTCTTAATATTCTTGGTGCTCGGTCAATAATAATAGTCTTTACCACCTTGGTGTATAATATACTATTAATAGCATACAGAGGGTCAGAACTATACATGCTTCCAGCTACAAAAGATGGTTTCAGGGAATATTGAATAGAGAAAATAATCAAGAAAGCAGTGTATTCCGTGTAGAATAATTTAATTTTTAAAATTGCAAAGTGCTTTCGGCTATTACGCCATCATCAGTGCGATACCTGCAAGTAAGAAAAAGTGATTGAAATATAAAATCAATGAAAATTAGTGAAGAATTACTTACTCAATAAACACGTGTAGTTTCGTGTAGTAACTATACAGTATCAAAAATGTTTAAAAGTTAACAACAGTTTGCCCCAAAAGGGGAATATTTCAATTTTGATGTTATCTTAAGATTGCTTTTAACAATGTGTAGTCGATTTTTACACGTGTTTTAAGTGGTTTCTTGTATATACTTGACGAGTAAGTAATTCTTTACTAATTTTCCTTGATTTTATAAAAAATTAGATACTGTTACTTACTTGCAGTTATCGCACTGATGATGGCGTAATAGCCGGCAGCGCTTGGTAATTTTAAAAATTAAATTATTTTACACTGTTTTGTTGACTTTCTAGTCACGTGTACACAGGTATGAAAATATTCACCCTAGAGACCCCAACATATAAACATAATACCTATTATAGGATTCGCTAAAAACTCTCTTCTGTGTCTGTGGAGAATATGGTGAGTTAACCCACGTAATTAAGAAAGTTCTCTATTTCAGGGTTATCTAGATATTTTTTATGAGGATCTTAAGTTGCATTTCCTTATAAATGCTTATCATATTGTATTCAGTAAAGATACTAATATTTTAGATTGTTTATACAAACATATTAAAATATGTCAAATGAACTCGTAAAATTTACCACTAGCTTGGGAACAAATTTATTAAATATTGTACGTGCATCGACGTACCCATCAAAACATTTATATCAACTCATTCAATTGAAGAATAGGATCTGCATTTTACCATACGGCTTTCAGGAGAAACAAAATTATCAGTATTTTCGCAGTAGAGGATTTCAATTACCATCAGAGCTGACGTTCTATACTAGTTACTTAAGGGGAATCTATCGGCAGCGATTTGACAAAATATCGAAGTATTTTTGGCAAAGAATTTTGAAGTAATGGATGTATTGAAAATTAAGAAAAAAATATATCATGTAGATTAATGTTGAGCTTAGAGTTATCATTGAATAAAAACTTTGAAATGCTAACCAAATTTTGTTGAAAAAAAATATGAAAAATACACATATTAAGCAAAGTTTAAGCCCTTGTAAAGAATTAAATATGGATTGAATGGAAAAACTAATTTATAAGGGGTCTAATTTGAAGCTTTATGAATACTATATAAAAATCTCAGAATCCTCAAATTACTTATGACCGTACAATTCCTTATTGAAATTCGGTTGCTACCACTAAAATATCGGATAAAAATCCATCTTTCGCTTTTCTATCCTTCTATGTTGATACAACGCTCGCCGGTCTCCCAGTTCAGTACTGACGATGTACGTGAACCAAAATCCGCTTGGACCTCTTGGCTACCTACATGTTGCGGAGCTTTCATATTTCTAATAAAATTTTCGTTATGTGAACTTAAACGTGAGGACGTAGGGAAACAAAAAAATATACAAAGCCTAATTGTGCAAGGTCGAATTTGGTAGATGCCCCTTAATACGAGAAGATACCGATTGTGGAGGCTATTCATGGAACTTATTTATTGGTGATAAATGACGGCACACTGACTAACATTAGTAGCCCACATAAAATACTGTAAGAAATCCACTTCAATAACACCAACCCCTTGAAGTCTAGCAGA
>CAJUYG010001896.1:0-16543 GCA_910591675.1 Galerucella calmariensis | reverse complement strand
AGAAGGGTGAACTGCTTTCCTGATCTGATCTTTGCTCGCTACTCCGCCAGACCGCTATCATATAATATCTACTGACTTTTATTCAACTACCTACATACCTTTGATTTAGGCCTAAGTGAACCATTGTTTCTCTAACTTTGTGAACGATACCTTCAAATTTTTTGGATGAATGTTTATTTTCTTTCAAGTACACTCTATCACCAACCAATAGAGATGGTCTGGATTCTGCTAAACCAGGAACCTATCAAAAATAAATTAGAATTATATCGGGGCGAGTGAATTTTTAGTTTTATTGGGAATTGAAAATATTCATACAAGCATTTTACCTCTAAACTGTACAGTCGTGTTCCTTTCACCTCTTTAAGTGTGGATTCCATATCATAATCTCTTATATCAACTCTTATTTGATTTTCCTCTACGTGTAACAATATTTCCATGTTAAAGTAAAAATTATCTTTACTATTTGTTGGAATTTTTATCCCAAGTTTGTCGCAGAACTGTTTGTATGGTCTGACCGCGGTAGATCCTCTTGCGACAAATTGCGGATGCATGTTAGTCAATTCTTCAAACATAATTTCCATCTCCAAGGGAATCTTGAATTTCTTCAATGGAAGAGTTTCTTTGTAGTAAGACAAATATCTGGAAAATAGGACAACAAATTAAACAACGATATGTTTCTTGCTTGGATCTTATCATGGTGATTTATGTGCGCAAAGATTTTTTAAATGGGACATCCTCTGCTATATTCACTCATACTTTTTCCCTTCTGGCAATATGGAGCTGTGTATTATATAAAATTAACGACCAGGGGGTCTATTCTCATACAGCGACATTTTTTGTCGCATGTCGAGATTATAATTTTGGAACCCAGCTGATCAGTTTCTGAAATTCAAGGCATTTGCCATTTTATCGGTTTGTTGCCATTTCTATTGCATGCAAGGTGCCATTTCTATTGCATGCAAGGCGCAATTATGGGAAGTACTTAATCTAGTTTATTTTGTGTTCCCAAAAAAACTAATTATTTCCAATTTAATGATACCTATCAGCTGATTGTGGTGACTGATGTTTTGTCATTTGTGACTTGATAATAATTGACAGTGATTTATTCAGTTGTTTTCTCCGAGCATGTTTCACTTTCGCTATCTTAATTTCAAATAATTATTAAGTAATTATGTTATGTTTCAATAAATTATTTCTTTAGGTTATTATACAATTTTTTTCTTTCTACTATTGGTTGGGTTGGCAGTAATGTTGCAATGAGGGAATTGCATGAAGTCAAACAGCATGCAATATACTGACCTTGCAAGAAATTGCTGTAATTTTTGGCAAGTTCATTTGCACCATGTCAAGTGGCAAGAAGAACAAGTGCGTTAATTTATTCGTGAAAATTTTCATTTATCATAGGTGTAGGATGAAAATTTTAAAAATGGTTATTTCATCTGTTAAAATGTATGCGATGGTGCGATGAGCATTTAATAAGGGGGTTAATAAAATTCTTATGATACGTAAAATGTATGGAAATGTTTACAAATAAATTAATCAGCTATACAAATTTCTTCACACGTCTATCAAAGAAGAAATTTTCTTAAACAAGTTAACTCGTTTTGAATATTTTACCTTATGCCCATGCGGTAAATGAAACTTTTGGCAAATAAATAATTCCTTCTCAAAGTTTTATCTTAGCAATTTGTACCATTAAATCAACCCCCTTTAAAAAAATTTACCGCATGCCCATGATAGAAGGGAATTTGTATGAAAAGATTAAACCCTTATAAAAATTTGATCGTACGCCTCGTGAATTAGGAATTTTTATATTAAAACTAATTCTGTTTGAATAATTGTTTATATTCCGACAATACATAATATAATGCTGTCTTATATAATTCGTCTATTGTCAAGTAAATTCCCGAATAATAAAAATGGTATCTTTGGACTTACGGTTCTGGTCTATCTCCTGGTACGATTTCATCGGCCTTGTCTAATAACGACAATACTGCTTTTGGAATGTTATCGACATATTTAGAATTCGAATGTAACGAAGAAAATGGGGACGTTACTTCTACATCCTGAAATGGGTAAATACTTATTTAGGATTAAGGATTAAGTTTCAAATATAAAATGAAGTAAGTTTACAATAAAACAAAAAGAAAACCATGGTACAATTATAAGATTTTATCAACAAACTGCCAGTGAAGTGAGAATATAAGATGAATATATCAAATGTGAAAACTTAATGGAGAAGTCTGTCAACAATGCAAATCCAAAACCAATGCCCTAAGTACAACCTTCAAAAAGACTAAAAAGTGTACGGGTCCTAACAACTATATATTGGTACAAAACGAAATGCATCCGTAATTTTTTCAATTTGTTATTGATATGATAATTATTTTTCATAACTAATTGTTTGAATAACAGTAAACATAAAACATAACTATTATTTGTTAATAATTAACCTAATAACTTACAACGTTGTTCAAAATGTATGACAATTATAGTGACAACTAAATATTGGGACATGGTATGTATACATTTTATTTTTAGTATTAATCCAGTCGGGTTAGCCCAAAAACGATCAAAGCATGGATGTGAAAGCAGTAGGTGAGATTTTTTATGGAATCTCTTAAAAATATCATGGTTAATGATAATCCGTTGCCTCCATCGGTTTTTAGGCTGTGCTAATTGCTCAATAACAGTATATAGCCAAAACAACCAGAAAAGGGCCTATTTTTCGACATGTTTTCGAATTTTACTCGAAAAGTATTGAGTTTATCGTGCATATGTATGGGAACAAAGTTATAGGGCGTGAAATTTGCTATAAAATTCCGAGGTTCAAAATGTGAAAATTCCATTCCCTGCAGCAACAGCGGATGAATAAGTGAGAAGAAAAATACTAATGCAATTTATGAAGCTATGTTAATCATTATTTATCTCATGATACGATATTTATTCACGAACTGAATACGACAAACGCGATTTTGATATCTTATTTAGTTGCTTAGTTATCTAATTGTTAATAAACATTAGGCAAAAGAAATAGACATTGTTAGAATAAAGACATATGCCACAAAAAATTGTTTAAACTTACAATAATGTTTTTACACATACTAGAAAGTTACAGCTATCATATGCAATATTTAATCAACAATTTTTTCGGTTAAATTGACTCAGACGTTAGTTTGAAAAAGTAGTTCAAATTTTACCTTAGTAACAATTAAGATATCTGTGCGGTTTTTCATTTTATTTAAAATCTAAAGAGACCCATTTGAAGGACTTGGAAAAACACAACTTTTGGCGTTTTGAACGTTCAATTCGGACCATGCAATCTCGAGTTATTGAATCCCAAACTTGATCAACGATTCTCGGCAAACGATCAACAAGCTAACGGGGATAGAATTTTTTACACTTTGAACCACGGAATTTTATAGCAAATTTTACGCTCTATAGCTTTGTACATATACATATGATCGATGAATTTAATACTTTTCTAGTAAAATTCGAAAACATGTCGAAAAATAGGACCATTTTTGGTTGTTTTGGCTATAAACTGTTATTGTGCAATTAGCACAACCTAAAAACCAGTGGAGGCAACGGATTATCATTAACCATGATATTTTTAAAGGAGTCCATCAAAAATCTCGTCTACTGCTTTCACATCCATGTTTTGATAGTTTTTGGGAAAACCCTGGACTACTGGTAAAATCCGGTGTGGATTGTTCCTTAACGTTTGTTTTATTTTATGTCATACTGTTTCAATCACATTACGGCTAGGTGCCGTATTCTCGAAAAGTCAGCTTTTTGACGTATATAACGCATCAAAACGAATAGTTCTTGTGCGAGTACTTTTTTTGGAGTGGTATTCTTGACGACTATTCGAATCTGGTTGACCCAATCTGTTTCAATTCAGAAAAGAGCCTTGAAGAACAAGTTAACATGTATAAATTGGGTTCTTCTTGGCACCACTTGATAATTTCCTTTAAAGGAACCTAGTTTTAGTAATATTGAATGGGCAGACATTAGATGTTTATATAGTGTGGAATCCACTTCACGCAAGTATGCCATAGTCGGTGTTGTTTTTTTTTAATGAAACACCCTGTATATTTGCATATTTTTGAAATCCTCTTAATGAACCGACTCTAACAAACTAAATAATGTATGTATGTAATTATACAAGGTGAAATTTTTATTTATACAGTTATTAAACACATACATAAAATACCTGATGTATTTGATTTTAACACAATAAAATAAATGCTCAAAATGTTCTCCACCTAGTTGTTGGCAATAGCACAGTCTCCTATAGAACTCCTCCTTAACTTTGTTTAAAGTTTGAGGTGAAATATTCCGTATTTCTGTAGTTATCCTGTCTTTGAGGTCTACAATGTTAGTTGGTTGTGTTGCATATTATATTTTTTCTTGAGATAACCCCACAGAAAAAAATCCAACGACGTGAGGTCTGGCGATCTAGCTGGCCACTCAATAGTACCTCTTCGTCCAATCCATTTATTGGGGAAGATTTCATCTAAATAAGCTCTTACCATTAAAGCATAATGAGGTGTTGCCCCGTCTTACTGTAACCAAACATTTTCATTCGGTAAGCTAGTATCTATTGCGTTGGTATATAGGTTTGCCAATGCAGGAATAACTTCATTTCTAAGCATATTTAAATATTTATCAGCTGTCAAATTTCCATCTATAAATATAGGACCAATAATATGGTCGCCTATGATACCGGCCCAAACGTTTACCTTTTGAGGGTACTGAGTATGTGTCTCACGCATCCAATTAGGATTCTCTGCTGACCAATATCTACAGTTCTGTCGGTTTACCTCTCCATTCAATGTGAATGTTGATTCGTCAGAAAAAAGAATGGTACCAAGTGCTATCTCATTTCTGTTCAGCTTATTCATCAATCTTTCGCAGAAATCCATTCTACGATCTGGATCGTCTTCTGTTAACTCCTGCACAAAAGTTAATTTGTAGGAATGAAGTTTTTCTTCATGAAGACATCTTAGAACAGTTGTATGACCAACATTATTTTCACGGGCAATTTGACGTGTACTTGAAGTTGGATTCTCTTCGACACTTAACAAAATATCCTCTTTCACATCATCTTCAACGAAGTGTGGTTTTCTTTTCAATGGTTTGACATGTCCAAGTTCTCTGAATTGGGCATGAATTTTAGACACAGTACTTTGTAAAATATTTGGTAATTCTGGATACCTGTGATTAAATAAGTTTGCCACTTCAACTTGACTTCTGCAGCTATCCCCGTACCCGATCCTCATTAAAATCTCAAATCGGTAAGTCTCAGTTAAATATTTCATTGTTATGTTTGTTTGACAAAGATTTCACTTTTTCAGTATAAACTGTCAACACATTAACAACTGACAGAATAGAAAACAATCCACATCATTTACCGATTTAAAACAATCCACATTATTCACCGATTTTGTCTAATTATTGGCGTTTTGAGGCAATTTTTAGGTATTTATGATAAAATTCATGGGCGTAGCAGGTTTTGTTTAATAAAAAAATACGTCTAATAATTAGTTAGTTTAGATTTTTGATAAATCCATATTTAGCTAATTTAAAAAAGGTACCAATATTTCAAGTATAATAAATTATTAATTTTGAAATTTCACCCTGTATAATTTATGATTGACCATACATTATTTAGTTTGTTGGAATCGGTTCATCAAGAGGATTTCAAAAATATGCAAATATACAGGGTGTTTAATTAAAAAGCAACAACACTGACTATGGCATACTTGCGTGAATCACCCTGTATATTTAAATTTATGTTTACTTAACGCACAACTCAATTCAAAAGTTGACGTGTCTCGGCATTTTTTATAATTTTCTAAAATAATGACATAAAGAATTTTATTCCATAAGTGGTTTCCACACTGTATAATAAAATGAAGCAATTCATGTTAGACTCCGTTGCACATAAGAAGAACACACGTGAAGTTGCCAATTGTCCTGCGCAGAAATCAAAAACGGTCTTGTTTATATATTTTGCCATTGGCATTACAAGATGTTTCGTGCCAGCATTTATTTTATTATTGACATTTGAGGATGTTTGAAGCCGACAGATACTAATTTTGTGTTAGCCTACAAAATGTGAAAATATTAGGCTAATCATTTGAAATCGAATGTCAATTTTACAATATGGCGCTGGTTTGACAACAAGTTCGCGCATACTACTGCAACTTCAAGTGGGTTACTCTCACCAGTATTAAATTCAATATGAAGTAATATACTCACAATTTCTACAAGATTAAATACTTCTTTGGCGTTCCCTCTAGCTGAAGTAACAACTACAATGGGATAATTGAAGTGTGTACTATGTTCAAAATATGCATGAATATCAACTTTAACCATGTCATTTGGTTCCAAAAGAACACCACTATCAAAATTTCCTTGAATGGTGATTTCTGGTACCAAAGTATTTATTTTGATTACTTCCATAATGTTTACCATTTTAGATGAATTGTTTGTAATTCGAAGGGTAGCATTTATATCTGTTTTGGTTGGGATATTTAGATTCAGTTGATTACCTGAGTCGTGAATATTGTGTAATATCAACTCAAATTTAATGCCTTTGCCTTTGATGGCGAAAAACTTCCTGGAATAGAATAAAGCGAGTTACAATAAATTTAGTATTGAAAAGTTTTAGTCAAAAACTTACTTATTCTTTAAATATTGTGTACGAACTACGTGATGTTGCCTCTTAAGATGGGTCTCACTGGAAGTACGGTCTGTGAAGATCACGTCGCAGATTGAACATTTATTTTCATCTGTACATTCTTTTTCATCAAATGGCTTCAAATTCGCGGAGTTCTCGCCTATAAACAACAGAAATGATATTGTTAATGTTTGTTGGACAATTACCTATTTTACAGAATCTTCAGTTGTAAATCGTTGCAAGAATATTCTGAGGCGACGACCCAGCACTGTACTGAAACGCTTTTGATACGAAAATTACAGTCAAGCAAGGTCGGACATAGTTAGTACTTGGATGGACCAAGCCAGGAAAACTATCGTATAGAGCCCGTACAGCCTGCAGCGGACTAGCATATCACAGCACATGGATGTTGGGCTCGTTGAAGAACGCTACCACTGGTTGGAACACTAGTGGGGTCGCCAAAATTTCCGGTTAGGGGTAGAGTGCTCCCGGCGTCGGTGATTAGCCTCAGTCGCAGAAATAGACCGACGTTAAATAACAGAATAAAACAGATTCTGGAGTATTCAAAGATGTGAAAAATATTTCCATTTTTATGCTTCTCCACTCACTCCATACCGACATAGTTGAAAAATATGTTTGAATATTTGACCTTCTGATTTAACGCTTTTAAATTTATGTTGAGATGAAGAATATGACAAGAGCTTCTTCATTAGATTGTCAAAGAAAGATCAACATTTTGGAAATTGACAAAAAGAAATCTCAACTTTTTTCCCAATGTGAGTGAGGAATATATTTTTATCTAATATTACATTACTGTGTGGAAAATAATTGGTGCACGATCAATATACAGTGTTTTTCCTCTTACCAAGTGCTAATTTCAACAAATAATGTGTAATGTGTAACATTTGACAAAAAATGATACAATTAAAGTCAACATAATTTACTTCAAAAAGTAATATAACTATTATTAGTATTAAAATTCAGTAGTTTGTTAGTGATAGAAAAAAATATAAGAAAAATATTGTTCTTATTTCATTACTAAAAAATAATCTTGCATGAAAACATTAAATATCTTGAAAACTAAAAATATTTGGATATGTATAGTTTGGCAAGTTTATCTGAAGCTAAGGGGCATTGGTAAGAGGCGAGGAAACATGGCGGTATCTGTCATAAAAGTACAAATGGTGTACGGTACCTATTTTACCAAGTAAAACTGATAAAATAAAGGTCACTGACAATACCAACGCCACTGGATAAATCAACATCAGTCAATTGAGGAAGTGAGAGGGAAGAGCACACAAATGCGCTTGCCAATAAGAAGTCAGCTGGTCAGGCCTTTCAATAAAATTCACCAATTATGTCATTCGGAGGGTGTGGTAATTATGGATTTCGTACAACGCTGCCAGAGCTTGAAGAATCCCATAACAAATTTGGAACAGTGTTCATCTTTTAATATTCATAAATTGAAAAAATGATGTTGATAGAAAAAATCCAAGGAAACAAGCACATTAAAGAATTAACATTTAATCATATTGTTAATAATAAAAAGTCCCTTTCCCAATTATAATCACTGCATACTTAGCACTTTAGCTTTTTCATAGTTAAACGTAGCAATATCGAATGATTTCGACTGCATTCCTTTCACGGCTTCAGATAAACTTGCCAAAGTATAGAGGTTATGCGATTTTCACGTGAAAATCATTGAGGAACACATAATGAAATGAAAATTGCTTCAAATGCCAGTGGCGTAAGAGATGGGAGGGGAAGGATATTCTTCAAAATGTACATCACTAAAATAAGGATTGAAAAAAAATGTCCATCAAAATATGCCCTTTTACATTTAAAAACAATCTGCCCAATGTCAAATAAATTAATTCATCCATTTTAAAGTTATCAAACTATAACATTTAAATTTTCGTAACTCTAACACCCCCCGTAAAACAATAGTAGTTTGTACAACTAGTGCGCAAAGCGTCACTTTTCCCACGAGCGCAGAAGTTTGTGGCACGAGCCGTAAGGCGAGTGCCGCAAATCTAGCGAGTGGGAAAAGTGATTTGCGTACAAGTTGTACACAATGTTTTTTCTACAACCACATTTATAATGAAAGAAATACAGTAATTTATATGGTTATTTTATTTAAACATTGAACATAAAAAACTTAAAATAAATAGAAAAATCATTTTAATACATAATTGATTGTGAAATTTGAACAATTTTGTATTGTTATGCCTGGTGTATCTTTTTTGGATACGTTTTCATGAATTGTAATATTGGTGTTTGTCAGCGAAGATGTTGATGCTTGTTTTTCATTATTTGGAATGATATATGGAGTAGAATCTCCAGGTATAATCGATTTTTCAATTTTATTGGCGATTTCAATTTTGTTGGATATCGAATCGTCTATATATCCTTGCGCCACTGTATTTGAGCGCCATCCACCATGTCGCTTTAATGTTAATAAGTCTCCGCCTGAATTTGCTAAAATGGTAGCTGAAGATCGTCGGAAACAATGACCTGTGTATAATTTGGAGTTAGGTAATTTTAAATATTCTGCAATTTGCTTAGGCATATTTCCGAATTTATTTATGCCCACAACTTGCCGCGTGCATTTCCCATGTTGATAATTAAGAAATAACCTTTTCTCATTTGTATTTTGTGGACGCAGAAATTCATATTTTTTGTATAAATGATAGAATTTTCCAACTACAGTAAATATACGTGGAATTTTTGTTTTAGTTGTCGGAAAAGTAACTAATAAGGCTTCTTGTAAATCTCTTACGTCATCAATGGTTAATTTATATAATTCTTCCCTTCGACATGCTCCGGCTAATCCAAAAACCATGGCAACCTACAAGCAAATATAAACTAAAAATTTTATTCTTGGTCGTTAAAATAAAAATAAAAAAACAAAATTATTTATGGTCATGGTAGAATTTGAACCCGAGGCTACTGCGTGAGAAGAAAGCACACTACCAACCGAGCTACCACGGCTTACTTTGATTGGCTACTGTAGTGAGATTTATACCTTCGTTTTATTTAAAAAATTTTATTTTGACAATTTTTTGTTCATATGATGAGATATTAGTTAGATTAAATAACTAAGTAATCTTTAGAATTGCGACTTACTTTGACGAGTAGATAGATATCATCTGGCGCTTCTTCTAAAAATTTGTGGATTTCTGCAGATGTCAATGTAAGAGATTTTTTCCTGTTACTGCTTTTGTCGTTTTGTTTTTTTAAATATGCTCTCAGTTTTGTATACTTTGAAATATCTATATTATTTTTAATATTTATGAGGCTTCTTATCATTGAATGTATAGACCACAGCGTAGACGGTTTGAAGTTTTGAGAAATTTCTTGGAAATAAGCCAACAACACATTTTCAGAAAATGATTTGATATTGTTTATTTCTCTCCAGTTCATAAATTTCCTATATTGTTTTTGATATTTCTCTTTCGAAACCTCAGGTAACAAATTTTCCGTTGCAGCTCGAGCTTTTTCCATAATATCTGGAGGAGTATTTCCAACGTCCGAATTGGACAACTCAAAAGATAAATTATTTTCTTCTTGGTGCATGATTCCTAAAATAATGCTTAATAGTTTGATGTTTCAATGATTAATAAATTAAAATAAATAATGAAATAGATAGTTTACTTACTTTTAGTTTAAATTAAAAAATTGTACACCAATATAAGAAATTCAATTAAGTTGAATTGTCAAAAAAAGTTGACAGGTCATAGGTAGCTTTGTTTGACATTTCGGTGCGGAAAAGTGCCATAGCGTGTACTTTTCGCATTACTTTTACAACGGTTATCAAAAGAATTGAGAAAAGGCCTGCTTTGCGTATAAAAATTTGTGTAGAAAAGCGTGTTTTGCATAGTGGTTGTAGGAAAAAAGTAAATAAGCTGGACTCCTCAATCCTTATATTACTTTATCTAATTTCACGAGAAGTACTTATCTACTGTAAACGTTGGACGGTAGAGCAGAGTATGCTGTATGGCGCGGAAGTGTGGGGTGAGAAAGCAGGGGTGAATGCAAGGGTTAGACCACTCCTGCGGGTGCAGAGAGGAATACTTCTGAGGGTGGTCCAGGCGTACAGGACAGTGGGTCGACTAGCAGCAGCAGTGCTGTCACGGTCCTATCCATTGGACTTGATGGCTAGAGCCAGACAGAAACGCTGGAGGGGTGCGAGCAGAGAGGAAGTACAGGAATGGATGGATGAGGAAATGGAGAAAAGGTGGGATGAGTATGAGGGCGCGCTAAAAGGAGCGTTTGGGAGCAGGAGAAATTGGGTGGACCGGAAATTTTGGAGAGGTGAACTACTTCTTGACGCAGGTTTTACAGGGCATGGGTCGAGAGTGGGTTACCTCCACAAGATTGGGAAAAGAGAAACTGGAGTGTGCGAGAGATGTGAAGTGGAGGATGAGGTGGGACATGTGTTTAGATGTTGGAAGAATGAGGAAGTTTTGAAGGAGTTAGAGAATAAACTGGGAGAGGCGGTGTATTGGGAAAATATGGTGGAGATTATGTTGAGGGGCGAGGAGGAATGGATGGAGATAAGTGGCGTAGTAAAGAGCATGATTAGGGAAAGAGAAGGACTCGCTATGGCATGAGAGAGGTAGGAGTGATAGAAGGAAGAGGATGAAGGAGACCGTGTGAGGGACCACCGCCCGTATGCTAGGGTAGTGATTCCAAGGCGGGAGTAACGGCGAGTATGAGGTGGGTTTGGTTGGTAGGCATCTCCGTGGGGATGAGTCCAACACTGTCTGGGTACTGGTTAAGGACCCAGTCGAACATGAGTTTCCCATCTCAGCAAAAAAAAAAACATGTAAACGTTGTAAGTGCGATTTGAAAACACCCTGTATAAGTAAGAATATTCCAGAGTTTTCAATTAAATGTTCATTTCTCTTATTCAAATACAAAATTCGAAGGGACGGCAAACAATCGTTCAATACGAAGAGCAGCCCAAAACTAAAAATCATTCTCTTAATCAAATTTCGCCATGTGTTTCCCATCCTAACGAAATAACAAAAATTGAGTCTAGCCTGTCAGTCCTCTTGACATATATCTTAAGTAATAGGGTCGTAAACCAAAATTTGACCATAACTAATTATATACACTTCAAAAGTCGTCTATTGTCGATTTTTTCGTTGGTAATGGGGGTCATGGGTAACGATGGGTTGTATAGGGAACACATGGCCCGGCTGTACGCTAACATAATATATTTCAATACTTTCACCGAATCACGTGTATTCTTCATGAGTTTGATATATGGAAAAATTTCATTTTAAAATACTAAACAATGAAATACACAAAGTACTCCTGTCAGATCAATAACTGGAGAATTGTCATTAAGAATTCATGTTTCTCGAGTTGCTGATGTTTCCATGATATTCAATAAACGCGGGATTTCAAAAGTTCAATTTAAACACGTTAGTTTTATTATTTAATATAATTTCAAACCACACCACAATAAATTCTAGATAATATATAGGAACATCAAATGTAACTCGTTTTATCGTAAGTATGTTTTTGAGTTGGGTCAAAGATTACAAAATATTTATTTTGTAATTTTGTTAACTTCAATTTTTGCGGAAAATATGATACGAGAGGTCAGCTTTCGAGTCTGGAGCGAGATGAAAATCTCAATAAGAAATATATTAAAATGAAGCACAGAGATGCCAAATGCCGATCGATTTTGAAGGTGACGCTGCTATTGTGTAGTTGAGTTATGCACAATTTTGTGCCGTGTGCCTGAAGGCAGTCAATTTATTTTGAAACATGCATAAAGAAAAAAAAGCAGATAGCGTACATTTGAATTAAATAGAACTGAATCTAATTGCAGAAAAGTGTGTTCGTCTTGCTTACCAATTTCTTTAGAAAAATAATCAATCCATCTCTGATCGAAATATATTCTTTTTGTGGAGAATGTGTTTATATACCACTCTTGCCATAATTTCCAGTTGAAATCGTGGAAGCAACAGTTTCCCAACTGTCTATATTTGTCGTAGTAAAAGGCACGAACTTCAGTTCTATCAGCTTGATAATCAACGATGATTTTTTCTCTCAACAAATCCTTGACGAATTCCTCTATAACACAAAAAAATTGGAATCATTAACAATAAATTATCGTATTTCTTTTTGAAATCCTCAAAAACTCTTATAAGCTATGAGTCATGTCCCAGATAGCACACTACATCTTAAAGACGTCCAGTTAATGTCTTACTTTGGTCCAAACGTCCTGGACAGACGTTTTAAACAATATGTTGGTAATGTGGACGTTCAAATCTTTTAACAATTTTTAATGGGGCAAGCCTTCAGCATCACTAAACTATTGAGCACTTGGAAGGTAGATGGCGACACCGTCATACACTTCCCATGCTTATGCTTATAAAGTTAGTTTGAGTTTTACACACTTAGCTGACAACAGAGTGAACGTGTTTAAAATGTCTATAAAACGTATTTGTGCTATCTGGGGGTCTGCTTAAAAAGTTAGTTTGAGTATGACAACAACAGAGTGATGGTACTGTTATAGATTTTCAATTTTGGGAAGTGGGATTCATTGGAAGTGGGAGGTTAAAGATGTAAATTTCTCTTTTGAATAACATGATATATATGTTACGGTGAAAGTAGATATTGCGGCAAATGTACACATTTTCCGGTAAATGTGCACATTTGCCTCCTTGTTTGGGTAATGTGCATTCAACCAACATTTACAATTTCAAAGAAGGTAAATGTACATTGAATTCACAATGGCCATGTCGTTTTGGTAAATGTGAGAAAAAGGGGAAGGAAATATAATCATTACATTCTCCCTTCCCCTTAAAACATTAATATATTCAAGAAGGGGAACGGAATATAATCATCGGATTCACCCTTCCAATCAAGATATCCAATACTATGTAATGAACATTAAGTTATTCAAGAAGGGGAAGGGAATATAATAATTGGAATTACCCTTCCCCTCCTTGATTAACTTTATATGCACGATACAAAGTATTGAATTCATTCACCCTTCCCATTTTTGGAAAATATCCAATACTTTGTAACATGCATCACACGCATATCAAGTGATTCAAGAAGGGGAACGGCTAATCCAATGATTATACTCCCTTCCCCCTCTTGGAAAACCTAGTGTGCATTACAATGCATTCATCACTAAAGCAGTGCGATCAACATTTCTTGTTCGAAATCAAACTTGAAAAAACAATAAGAGAAATAAATTTATTTACTATAAATATTTTTTTACTGCAACAAACCACATGTGGTTTGTGATTTCTACACATATATGTATTTCGTGAGTAAGATTGAAACATTTTGTCATCATAAATAATTCTTTTTTCTTTTATTTTTTTTGGGAATCAAATCAATAATGTTTTTGTATTTTTTATTTCTTCGACGCTTCGGTAGCGTTCCAGCTACCGTTGTCAAGATTAATTAGTTATTAAATAATTTTTGGTCCCTATCTCAGATAGGGTAGGGTAGCTGGAACGCTACCGAAGCGTCGAAGAAATAAAAAATATAAAAACATTATTGATTTGATTCCCAAAAAAATAAAAGAAAAAAGAATTATTTATGATGACAAAATGTTTCAATCTTACTCACGAAATACATATATGTGTAGAAATCACAAACCACATGTGGTTTGCGCTACCTTTTAAATATCCACACCAAGTAACAGGCTTGCACAAGTAGGTACCTACCACAAGCGAATATTTCTCGTTGCCACTTATCCACTTATCCAGATATTGTATTTCACTTTACTTGTATTTGGCGTAAGGTCATAACTCATGAGAGTTTTTGCTGACTCTACAAATTTTGAAAATAATATGAATGTTAACGAAGCTGATATGGTCGATATGGTGATAATATTCCAGTAATGATATTGTGAGTAATTGTAATTTTTGGAAAAAGTTTCTATATAGTGAAGAAGATTTAAATAACTTTATAATGTAGACAAAAATCCACATGAGAAGTACCTTCTCACAAAGAAGGGTCACCTATTGACATTTTCATGACAAATACATATTTACTAAGAGCAATTTTGATTTGACTTGATGACAGTATCGGCACCTATCACGTACTGTCAAGATAACAACTTGAATTGCGAAAAAGAGTTGAGCCGTTTAGACAAAATTAAAAAATACGTAAACAATTCTTTTACAAATAAACACAGGTGGAACGAAATACCATAGGAGTTACCATGTAAAATGCCATTTGGTCCTGCATCTGTCTCATCCCGCCTTCAACTCCCATAATTTTATATCTTCCACGACCCAATCTTCCCATCTAGTTTTGGGTCTTCCTGGTAATCTTTCCTCATTAGATATCCATACTGTAATTCTCCTTACCTCCTGTCCTTTCTCGATTTTTTTAACATGTCCGTACCAACGTATCCTTTTTGATTTAATAAACTTTACTTTATCCTCATTTTCTAATGTATTTCTAATTTCATAATTCATAATCCGGTACTCGTTATACAGTTTCACCGGTCAAAATTAGTTTACAAAGTATGTACTTCTGGTACTAATTGTTTGTACCAAACTAGCGACTTCTTAATTTTCCCTTAGCAGGTAGAATCTATATATCTTACCCTTGAATTCCGGCCATGCTAAGAAACTTTACAACAAAATTTGACCCCAAACAAGGGTTTATATTCTTAAAAGAAACTTGTTTGAGGAAATAATGCTGTAAGTAGTAGTGGCAAATAGTTGTTATCACTTCGCAAGTGGAACAATAAAAAATTTTGGACTTAATTGGGTTTTGAAACAGTTTTTCAAAACCTCTAATTTGCTATTTTCATTTTACGGTAGGCACAAAATCATGGAGACTAGACATAAGGAGCACAAACTCTGTATTATGAAAAGTGTCCTCGAAATGCGTTAAATTGTGATGGCGCTCGTGTAGCAAATTGGTCTGAAATGTTTAGTTGGAATGTCATGGTAAATTATTTAAGGTTATGTAAATGGAGATGGTTTGTTTATTTTAACTAGGTTACATTTCATGTTTGGTTTTAGCAAATTTCAAGGAAAAAATAAGTATCTCGCGTAGCTGGTGCTATATTTGGTTAAAGGTAAGTTTCTTTAATATATTTACTTCACAACACTCGTTTTTACCATTAATTGTTAATTTAAATTAGATTCAACTTTTATAAAATGAATAAACACTAATGTCACTAATATAGACGTAGATTTTGTTAGGTTAACTTGGTCGGAATACTTCACTCTGTCCTCAGACCAATTTGCTACTTCCGCGCCATCTACTATTCAATGCTTTTCGCGGACACTTTTTCGACATTTTTCCTATACAAGTTTGTGCTCCTTATATCTAGTCTCCATGCACAAAATGTTCTGTTTTGCATTTAATGAATATTTCGAACCTAACCTCACTTCTTAGACGGTGGCTGAACAAGATAAACAAGCAGTGAACGTATTTACGCACACGACAAAGTAACAGTAGCCATTTTCGACTCATTGCTTCATTTCGCGAGGTTAGTAGGTATGACGTCAGGGTAAAGGTCAACTTTTTCTACTGTATATATGCTTATAAAGTACCTAACTATTAAAACCTGTTTCTATCTGTTTTACTTCCAGATTGTTACTGTCTCACTTTCTCGAATGCCGTGATTAAGCTAACTCAACAGTCTAAATTGAATCATTTTGGTTTTCGTGTTGTCAACAATAAAACTAAAATCATTTCCTCTTCCCTCTGCTCGTGTGTCACAAACGAGCCAAATAATTTTGTTTAATGTCCAAATCGTGATGTACCCAGTTTATTATAAAACATTCAATTTAAAATAAGACTCAATGGAACACCCTATAATTTACTACCATATTGTAGTGAATTGTGGTGGTC
>CAJUYG010001895.1:47842-62009 GCA_910591675.1 Galerucella calmariensis | reverse complement strand
CTATTATTTCACCTATTTCAGCAGGATTTGTTTCAGACAGAAAAAAAAAACTATTTACTAATGTAGATGGGTTTTCATCATTTAAAATACATTTATCTTCAATTTTATTTTTAAATTTTTCCGCTAGTGTTTCACCGACAGTCGAAAAGTATTTGTTGAATTCCTCAGCTATTTCTTTTTTATTATTGATAATAGTCCCATTATAAGTTTTAATTTCTTTAGTTTCCGTAACATTTTCTTCAGTTTTCCCTGTCAGCATGTTCACACATTTCCACAATCCAGAAGAGTTGTTCCAAATCGAAATATTTCTTTTTGGTAGTAATCTATACTCTATTCGTGCTTTTATCTATAACTGTTTTAAGTTTATTTATAAAATTATTTGTTACGGTATTAGTATCATTGCTACTTCTGACCAGTTCTCTTAAGAGAAAAACCTGAAAAGGTAGTCGTTAATTAATCCTATTACAATAGTGGGATTATTTTTCAACTGAGATGTTTGGCTGATAAAATAATATTTAATTTTAGTATTTGAATTTAACCGACTACAATAAGGGATTTATAAACTTTTATTTTTAAATCCTCAAGCCCAGATATTGAGTCACCAAATTATGGTGAAATGTACTTTACTTTCATCTTTTTTAATGAATGAAATTAATAATATCAATATTTTTTTAATGATTTTTATTTTTAAATTATTTATCAAACTATATGTCTAAAAAAATGTTTTTGTAAATTTTTAGGCGACGCTAATGGTAAGAAGCCTCCCGGCGGGGGACACCGCATTCAAGGAGACCATCCGGAGGTCACCAGACTATATTAAGAAACAATTTTTATAGCGTTTGTCATCCACTAATATGTAAATATCTGCATCATACACGATCTCTTTAAATATTTATTTATCTGTAAGTAGAACGTCGACAAAATTTCTCAATCGTTAATGTTGAACAACAATTAATTAATTAAATTTAATTGTTTACGAATACTGGCAAATAAATTATAGTTAAAAAAAAAACTAAAAAAACTAAAAAAACAAGCTTAATAGGTAATTGAACTAAAAAGTAAAAAATAATTCTGAGTTTTAGAGGAAAAAAATTGATTGACGAGAAAATTAATGTCACTGTTATAAAAGTGTGGCGTGCTTTGTACTATACTGGGTGATCATTTGAATTCCGACACATTGGATGTAAAACCACTTCTCGATATCGTGACTGGCAAAAATGTACGGAATTGCTGTAGTCAAGGAACTTCAGTCTATATTTTCAAGATAATCTGCTCCTTAAGCTCCAGCCTATTCTACGGTACAAAAACATAAATGGTGTTTCATTTAGAGTGACCAAGTTATTGATCTCCAAAAAACCCAAGTTTTTTCCTAAAGTTTAGGAAAAAAAGACTAAATTGATAACACCTTAAAAATTTTTTAATCTCTGAAACCGTTCAGTCAAAGCCGCTACTCGATATCTTAATCCGTTTTCTAGTTATGGGCTTATCAAATGTGTCGGAATTGAAATGATCACTATTTCACACATATTTTTATTATTCAAACTGTTTTGCACATTTTCAAGTACGCATAGCAGCTGCCTGCTAATTGCATATTTGGGGCAATTAATTAGAACATTCTGCACTGTTCTACAGGTGTCACACAGTGGTTGCCTTTCTCCTCTCAGCATACATCACGAAGTAAGTCTTGTATGACCCATTCTTAGTCTTGTAATTACGGTTTGTCCCTTTCGAATAAAATCTGTAAATATGTTTTCACTCAGGCCACGATTGGCCCATTGTGCATCCTTCTGAGGTTCAGACTTCCCTCTATCTCGTCATCCACCCTACTTGTTTGAAGTAGGCGATAACATCGCCGGAAGTAAGCTCTCTTATGCTGGCTTCTGTTGGCCTGTACTCGCCGAATACAGAAAACCTAAATTGAGAGAGTGTCGGACATTCACATTCGATTGCTCTATTTCTATAAGTTGTGTTTGTTGTCTCATCTATTCCTTTGTCCAATTTTGTAATGTTTTTTTTTATTTAACATACTGCGTCAACCACTAGGGTTATTGGCAGTTCAGTACATATCAGTTACATTATGATTAAAAATTGTACATGTTGATGGCTTTGAAGAATTTCAAGGAATCGTTGATTTGGTCTCCGAGAGCTAACTGTAAGGAGTTGGGGATCTTATGCTGTCTTCGTTGGATTGCAAACTGGGGACATTCTAGGATAATATGTTTAATGGACATATTTTCATCACATTGGGAACATTGAGGAGGGTCTTCTTTATTTAGTATGAATTTGTGCGTTATGGCTGTGTGTCCAAACCTTAATCGGGTAGCTTTAATTTGTTCAGCCCTTGTAGTCGGTAGGTAGGGTGTTTCTCTCACATTTGTCACTACGTTTCAAGTGATTTCGTTGATCTTGGAATCTTACAGGTATGTCTTCAGCTTCTTCACTATTCGCTGGCGGTTTAGCGGTTCCGTCCACAATTTTGTTGCCTTGAATCCCCATGTGACTGTCTGACTTTACTGTCTCACCTTGTTTTTGGAGCAAACTTAATGAAGCATGAATTCTTTTGACTAAAGAATCTTTGTTGAAAGTGCGCAAAAACAACGCCAAAACGTAAACAAACTGAAGAGACAATCTATTTTCACCCCATTCAGCGTCGTCGTGCGCTTTGTTTGGATTGTCACTTCAGTTTTTTTGCGTGTCGGCGTTGTTTTTGCGCACATTTCATCTGTCAGTGGTGCGTTCTCTAATGAAACGGACTCTACTATTGAATTACTTTTAGCACGCTTTCACGTGGTTCGTGCGTCCGTGTTTTCCTGATAAGATTTAACATTGGACAAGTACAAGGTCTCAGCCGCTGTACCTTATACAATACAGTAACAAACCAATTAAAATCGACGACACTAAAATTAACATTCAAGAACAATGAGTTTTAAATGAAATACTTCGAATAAATAAGTAACTAATTGGTAGTGACACTTTATAGGAAATACATACCGAAATATCGACAAAAGGTTATTACATTTTCAGGCGACAATATATCACTGGTAATTGCTCGGTGGTATTTAATGCGGTGTCTTCAATTTCTTCGAATGATCGCAGCTCGTTGTTGCAGATAAAGTATAGTAAACGTGTGATATCTCAGTTGGCCTTCCTACACAAATACCATTGGTCTTTTATTTGCGAATTGTACAGAGTGTGTTTATGTACAAAGAAGAAATACGACCTTAATAGAAAAAGGGATAATTAAACAGAACATATATAAATAGAAATAGTACTAAGAGAATTGTTCATCGGTTTTGAAAAAATTAACTGAAAACAAAATGACAATTCCTTGAAAATGGGTATATAAACTCAAAACTAAGCCAGGTGGTCAGTTGAAGAATACAAAGCTAGACTTGTTGTGAAGGGCTGTTCATAAAAGCACAAATCACAAACTGATTTCCAACAATTTCTAAATCGTTTTCAACGCGCATGTCTATCAAATAATCCAATTCCTGATCAATTTATGTTTATGGTTGGCTCCCATACAGTAAACATGATTTTTTCAACATTTTATACTTCACTAAGAAAAGGAAAATCAACCCCAAAACCATTAAACCTGATGGGAACGAGATTGAATGGAGACAAGAAGTCAAGTATCTAGGTTTGACTCTAAAGTCTGTCCCAATGGAGTTGATATATTACCTATTGTTATTTAACCGATTATCGGACGACCTGTCATAATTTCTTTCTTTTTTGAGACACCCGACCTCAGTTTCCCGTTTATTATAAGTGCTCTAAGCTAACAACTACTTTGAAACGAACTTTAGACAGTAAACTCCTGTGGAACAAACACGAAAAGGATATTCTATATAAAGCTGGAGACTGAATTAACATTTTGGGGGCCTGAACCCTTTTGCGGAATCAGCTTCAATGTAATATTGGAAGAAATAGGTAAAGCCGAGAAAAAGAGAAGACCTGACCATTAGAAAGATCTAGGGCTTAGACAATCCAAGATTCTTCTGGGTAACTACAACCTTTTGAGATCAAATGAATGCATAAGTCAAAGTAAAACTGCGCAGGGATCCTAACGGGACATTGTCGCCTGAATGGACACCTGAAAAGGCTCAAGATAGTGCAGGAAGAATAATGTAGATTTTGTGTCATGGAAGAAGAAACCTCTATCCACATACTTTCTAATTGCGCAGTATTTCAGAATCCTAGGGCACAGAACCTGGGAGATTACTGGATAGAAGGGGAACATTTACTCAAGTTGAAGCCTGCTGATATCCTAAAATTCCTCCGGGAAATAGGACTAGAGGAGTTACTAGTTTCTGAGACTGTCCTCAGAAACTAAGTAGAAGTAAGGGGGCACAATGGATCTTTAAGGACTTAAAACACATTCACACATTTTTATAGATAATGGTTTATACGAACGCTTCGTAAGCGGGTCCGGGTGTTTTATGATATACTTTAAAACTCTACGTTTTTGGACGAAGTTGAACTTTATCAATCAAAAATTCATTTTATTGAAAGTTTATAGCTGTCAGTTTTTTCGCTAGAATTAAGAAACTGGTTGAAAACCAAACTTTCACTGTTCTTCGTGACTGCCAATCGACTTATTTTAATCCTTCATTTTAAAATTTTCTGGGTCAAGGGTCATCGCAATACTTTTTTCCATCCTTGCGAGTTTTTTCACGTCTTGCATTATTATTCTGACATTTTATTCAATTTCTGCTTCTATTATAAATATTACAGAGTACATACGATTATCCAGTTGAAGAAATTCAACACGAACAACCCAGTAAGTCGAATTCTTTTAAGGTAATCACAATTTTAATTGAAATAGACGACCGGGACAACAGAGGTACAACGAACCTGTTACCTGTTAATGCTTTAGAATAACGTAGAAATGTATGTCGTATGTGATTTATTTTACTACTCGAATAAACATCTTCAGGTTCTAAGAAATACACTAACATACACTAACCTTTAATTGAAAATTCAGACAAATCAAATATTGGGGAAGCGGATTTGCTGATAAAAACTGTTGTGTAACTATTAACTATAGACTTTATGAGTAAGGGAACTACACATTTCTACAATAATTGGCCTTTTCAGTAAATTGTTTTTTTTTAATTTAATTAACGTCAAGTAGTGTACGACTTTGGAATTGATTTTCAGTTTTTTTTAATCCTGGCAGATACACGTCAAAAAAAATTTCCAGTATAATTCCGCTGTTGGGTACCCACCAGGAAAAAATGTCCACTAAAATTCATCCGTTGCGATGGTGATCTGTCAGAAATACACGTTCTGATTTTTTAAAAATCACATGTGTGGAATTTTCAACGAAATAGACTGATTTATTTAAACAGCTGCTACAGTCAAAAGCGCTCTTATCGTGCGAACCCAAAGGTCACTAACCATATGTATTAAATCAGAAAACACAGAGGTTACCAAAATGTGAGATTACACTGGTTGACAAATTTCCATTTTTTCTTTTATTCTCGATGAGATTAAGCATGGTGTAATAGAGAAGGTGTGTTACCGCGCACGACCAATCAAAACAAACTTCCAAAACGCCGCCATATTGAAAAATCAGCCAATTAGAAAATAACGCGCGAAATCAAACGCTTGACAAATAACTGAATTTGAAACGAAAACAAGAGACAAAACCTTTATTTGACAATAAAGACACTCACTTAATGTTCCAATGTTCAGAGCATAAATAAAAAAATAAATATATAAATAAATGGGAAACTGATCCGTAGCGCTAACACCCGAAAAAGAAGATTCCTGTAATTTTACAGTTTTTGGCGGCATATTGAAAATTACTGTAGTTTCACTTTTATTGCAAAATGACATTTATGGTCCATTTTTTGATATTTCATCCAAAGTTTCTCAACATTAGATTGATATTACAATAATAACAATTAACAATCAAATAGTTAAGTAAAATTAAATGAAATGTCAAAAAATGGACCATATAATGCCCGAAGTAGGGAAAATAAAGCAATAATCATCATGTTTTATTGATTAAAAAAAGTATACAAAAAATAGAACGTTTTTTTTTAAATATTTCAATGACTAACATGATGGACAATAATTGTTAGGAATTCAACAACAATGCTGGGAAGTTCACAGCTGTATGGAAGAATAACTACTTCTGTCACTTTTCATTTAATCGAACATGTTTTTTATAAAGATAGAGCTTACCGGGTGCACCTCACATTACAATCTTTCACAAAACATATATATTCTCGATATTGTCTCTCAAAATAAAAGTCCCACTATAAACAAATAAAAACCAACTACGAATACTCAACACACACACACACACACACAAATAAGCAAAATAGTTTTTAAAAACGAAGGCAGGCAGGCAGTTGTCAGGTTAGGATCATAGATAACACGTTAGGATGTCAGCGCTGATACTATGAAAGTACTCGTTACCTACTAAAACTTTGACAGATATTTCATCAATTTGTCGCTGGACGTCATAATTTGACAAGCCGTAGTCGTTGTGATTTTAGAGTGAATCTAAATCTAACACGAAATGCCGCTGCAAAAATGAAATTCTGTACAAAATGTGCTTGTTTATGATTGAAGGTTATACGGTTATAAAATGAACATTTATCGAGGTTTTCGTAGAAAAAGGGTATTATATGAAATATCAATTTTTGAAAATACATATTTCATATGTAGGTTTATTACGTATTACTACAAAATTTGCGATAAGAAATATTTATTAAAACCCTGTAACTTTCGGTTTTTTATTATTTCATCAATAATATTTTCCTACCAACTGCAGCATAGCCTTGTCGCCACGAAAATGTCACAAACATGGCTTGCATCCAAACAAACTGGATTGCACTCGTATGATATTCTTTTTTGTTCAGTATAGTCGGTCTAGCTAGTGTGTCTAGAAATATCTTAGGGTAAATGCCACTTGACAATAATAGACCAACAGAGTACATTTCGTCGACGCTATGTAGATAAAAGTTGCTTGCTCGTCAAAAGACCAACGATGCGCCGACAACTTTTGAAAAAGTTCCTAAAATACACACAAACACACACCTAGTTTACACGGTGTTCTCGACAATACAATCAGCTTTCACCGCAAAGTTAAATATTTCAACCCTTAAGTTGAATTAATAAACTATTTTGCTCCCGTTGTTCGTTGCTGGGGATTCGTTACTCACAGTTGTTATTGTTATTCAACAGAAATTTCCATAGCTGGAGCTGCGAATAACGAAGTCTATAAATCCTTTATTGTTTAGTGAAATTCTTCAGGGCATCGAAATTGGGTACGAGAAGTGAAATGGAAATAATAGAATCTAGGATGGGAAGGGGTTCGTGATATATTATACGTCTCAATTAAAAACAAACAAAAATGAAAATGATAGGGAGGAATTAACATAATGAAACAAAGCCAAGCGAGCTACATAACAGAAATTTACAAAAGGTGCTAGGAGTTGCAGAAGCAACGATTATTTTTTATAAAAACCAATCTTTTTAGCAATTATACTCCGTCGTCTGAATGACAAGTACACTGTCAGTTTTCGATATATTATGAACGTACTCGTTATTATCTTGATAGGTAATTTCAAGCAGCTAACCTATCCCTGGATTCCCAAAATATTTCAATTTTTCCATTATTGACCTAGATTGATAATAGAAAAAATTATTAATCACTAATAGAGAAATTCAACTTCTCAGTTAGCTAGAAGAAGCAATAGGTAATTGTCAACTTCACAGCTAGTAGTGGAAATGAATGATTATGTTATCTCTCCGTTAACAAACTGAAATTGGAAATTGGCACTTTATTTAAAAATTTGAAAGTGAAAAGAAAAATTTGAAAATAATTGAACTATCAACCATTGAAATTAGTCTGTAGGTTTGTGCATATCTATTTATTATGCCATGCCATATTATAAACTGTTGAATTCTGATTAATTTCCAATGAATATAGAAGAAAAAAAAATTATTTTCAACTTTAGAGCCATTTATACCCATTCTATTTTAGGTATCAACTCTACAAACCCTAACCAGTGGAATATTTTTGACTCAAATTCTATTTTCAATGTTGAATTTAGTCTGTCAGTGTAGATTTGGTCGCTAAATAATTGTAATGTTTTAGTCATTTACTCAACAAACAAACTTTTTCTTTCAAATATTTAGATTGCTTCATATTTTTAGTCTGTGTACTAAGAATCTGGGGTAATAAAATGTAAATTTTTAATGACAAGTCCCATTAAACGGTCGAATTTCATTTCTATTTAAGCAAATACATTTTTATTAAAACCCAATAATTAATTATAATGAGCTGATCATCTCACTAGCTGTGAGTTACGTCCTCCTGTTCAATCTACATTATGTACTTGAAGATACTTTTATATCAACATAAAATATTAAATTTACAAAATCTAGATTTACAATATCGTTAACACGAATAGAAAGCCTAAAATCCAAGGATAATTATATTAAATGTTCTAAAATTATTCTTTTCTCTCACTCCTTGTACACATCACAGAATTTCGAGTCATTTACGTTGGCAGATGTCAACGCACTAAACCATTTTGTCGTTTCATGATTTTTCTGTTTATTTTAACTCTCGAGTTTATCCTACGATTGCCCTTAACATTTTCTATTAATAAAAACTGGTATGATTGCCAACTGAATTACTCACAGTTGGTCTACGATACCATGTTATGAATAATAATGATTAAATTATTAAATTCTAATAACTACACAGTTAAAAGTCAATAGAGAACCGGGTGCCTCTTTTTCATTGTCCAAGTTGCTACAGCTTGTGACCAAGAATTGTTTTATTTGTATAGAAAAACCAATAAGTTTTATAACTGAAAAAATTTAACAAAAAGCTGGTATTGAACTGGGCATATCTCCTATGACTTGAATTACCGCTAGAAAAGTACTTGTGATTTTTACAAGCTTTCTCCTATCCCAGTTTCTTCTATAGATTCCAAGCTACCTGTAAACCATTGAATAACATTGCAACATGTTGTTGAGCCAGTTACGTTTTTCGTTTTAGTCAACTTTTGTGGCTCATTAGTCACTTCCTCCCAAATTTCTAAACATTCCGTTTCCTTTTCGCATTAGTAATTTATATAAAACTTCCCTTCCACTTTCCTTTTTAGATATTCAAAATTTTAAATTTTTTCGGAACCCTATCTTTCCTTTAATTACATTTTTCAATTTATTGTTGGGTGAACAATTTTATATCCTGTTGTTGGTAAGCTAATTATTGTATTTTTCCTAGGATATTTTCTGGTGTAGTGCTTATTTGTTTATTCCTTATTTGCTTTTTTTGTACATTCAAGGAGCAGAACCAATATAATAAAAACAGATCACTGTTAAGTTGTCTTTCAACACGTTTAACGCGGGTTCTGTATGCTTTACAGCATAAGTTCTGATCTCTTCTTTTTATTCGTTCCTTTCTAGTTCCTTATCCCTATTTTTGTCTTTTTTCGTAGCTCAGCTACGACTAGGCAATAATTAGCCAACTTTAAAGCAAATGTTCCTGTTCCTGTGCACGAGGTCCATGATATGTTCCGAGTCACCGCTGCCATCGCGCTAAGAGCTGCAAATAATCCTGGCCCTAGTGAGGTGGAGTGCTCTAGCCAGGTGCTTTTAAGGTTACAACATTCTTTTTTTATTATTATTAATCAAGCTCTGATATTTTTCATTATCTGCTTGTCATTGAAATGCGTAAAAAACTATTCATTTATTCTTAATTTCCTATATTAAATTAAAACCTATTATTGTTTTAATCTTCCTAATTATGATTTATTTTTCAACATTTCATCAAATCAACTTAACTATTTGATATTGTAAAATCAATAAAATGTAAAATACTGTAAATGCCATTTTGCAACAAAGGTTAAATGGCAGTAATTTTGCATGGGTGCCAAAAAAACCCGTAGAATTACAGGAATCTTCTTGCCCCACCGATTTTGACGTTAGCAAATCGTTGTTCAAGTATTAACTACGCCACCCGTAAATGAATTTTGCCATTGGATGCGCCACAGATCAGATGAAATTAAAAACTGTCTAATTAATAGGATTTTTGAGTTGTCAATTTCACATACAAAGCATCCATCTAAATACTGTTTAAGCAGTTGATTAGTTTCACTAGTTTCATTAGATTCACCCATAACTCGAGTAAGTTCATCGAATAGAGTCTAATTTGTCGTTTACTCGTACCAAAGTTCACGCTTTTCCAGTATTCGACAGTTTTTGAATTTTCTCACTATTCCATTTACTACGTTTTTTTGTAGTCCAGTATACGAAGGTGCCAACATGGACAACTGGTCCAGCAAGAGCAATTTTTTTTCAATTTGCAGGTTATGGTAGGCACATTAAATTCCCAAAATGTCAGGTACCTGACTATTGTGGAAGGAAGGGAAAATGGCTCTGAAATTCCAGAAAATCCGTTTTCCCGCGATATAAGCCGATATTTGACCACTGGAGAATTTTTGTTCAGACGAAAAATAAAGAGCAGTTCCTTATCTACAAAAAGTATCCCTAGGATTTTTTCGAAAAATTAGATAGTTTTCGAGATAAATGGCCCGAACGCCGACCCAAAATTGAGCTCCAGGCCGGCTTATAGAGAGCACGCTCTGAGGGCTTGACGTCCCCAAGTAAATTACTAATTTTTTAATAACTCGCGTGAAAATCAATATTTTTTAATGAATCAAAGTGCGGGTGAAAGAAGGGATCTATGGCTACTAAGGCGTGTTTTTATCCACTCAATTCGTGCTTCTGGGTCATTGGAAAACCAGGCCAAAGTTCGTCTTTGCTAGATTTTTTAATGCTTCCATGGATTTATTCATATTATTTTTATTATTTCAGCCAATCCTATTGGATAATGGTTCTTTGGGGGGTACTTTATTTATTCCGAAACAAAGCTACCAATAATTCGCCCGTATTTTTTTGAATAATGTGTTTTCCAAGAGGCGATTTTTGTGGATTTCTGGAGTTTTCCCGAGCGCTCTGGTTTATCGGGAATTTCTAGATGATTAACTGTCAAACCCGCTTATAATTGATATTGGGAGAAAGGTTAGAATATCCTCTTGCCGATGGTATGATTTTTTTTTTGCCAGACCCTTGGGTTTTCAGGAATATTGGGGAAATTTCCAGTTTTCTGAGGGAAGACAGCTATTCAGTTTTTCCGAGCTGTTTTTTCTCTTTACAGTAAAATTCTTCCTGGTCAAGCATCATACCCGATGAAAGGTCACATTCTGAACTTTCCTTTGATATGTGTATCAAGTATTTTATTTGATGTATTAAAAAGAAATTTGTCTCTAAATTTGTTGTAATGGATGCCTCATTTTACTCTCGCACGCCGCCACGCTACCCATCTATAGTGTGGTCGACGGCGTCTGCTATAGTGCGTGTACACGTGGATGCTTTCTACTGCATTGTTTGTCAACAACTGACAATTTTACATGTAAAAACTATCTCTTCCATGATTTTTCAAGAATATATTAGTAGTATTCCAGTGTAAAAAGTGAAATTCAAGTCATTACTAATTTTATTGTTATTATTAAATAATAAATTTTGAAATTTTTATTGATAAAAAACACAGGGAAATATTGAAAATTCTTGAGCTTCTTTTTTTTGGAGCACACGGTGTGGTTTCATTTTTTTAACTAAGATCATTAATATTGTTGTGGGTGAAATGACATCTAATGATTTGATAAATATTGTTCATTCCTGTAGAAAGAGGATTCTAGTACGCCCGTGTGTTTTATTTGTGATCAAGCTCTGACTGAAGACAACGTTACAACAGTTACCCGAGGACTAGAAACCCTAATAAATGTTAGCAAGACCAGGAAAGACAACCACCATTTATTCCTGGAGTTCGTTGCTTGTGTAGGAAGAGGTATTCGGTAATGAAGAATGGGATAGTTATTTTCGCAATTTTAGCGTCTACTTTCAATCCTTTTCGCACACCATCATTCCTAGGATTGGTCTGTCCAATAAAAGCAGGCCAGGGTCTCAATTTTAAAGAAAGCGATAACTTTTTTGACCCCGAGAGTGGGTAAGAAATCGATCATTTTCATGTTTCTTTTTATTGCCTTAATTATTTCGCGGTTGCGAAAATGCAAGGTGTCGCCATCTACCATAGATGCCTGGAGGCCTAAACATAGAAATTGATGTATTTTCAGGGTCCCTCATCCCAGATTTTGGGCTGGAAGCGTCAGTTTTGAAGTTTCAGAAAACTGCGAACTTTTCAACCACCATTTTTGCAAAAAATATTGGTGAAACGAAAGAAATCGTGGGGACACCTTTTGTAGGTAATGAAGTGCTCTTCCTTTTTTGTCTGAACGGGATCTCTAGAGCCATTTTCCGACCCTCCCACAAATTTCAGGTACCTGAAATTTTGCGGGTTCAATGTACCCACTATTACCTGCAAATTAAAAAAAAAAATTTTCTTTCTGAACCAGATGCCCATATTGAAGGTATTTTCCGCATTCATTTATTGGACTATTGGGGGTTATTTCACGTATTCCGAAATTCTCCAAAAGCAGTATATTGTATATCAAATTTTGAAAACATATTATTGCTAATCAGCCAAGATTAAATTCAAGAACCATACAGCTTCCAAAAATAAGATAAAATATTCATTTTAAAATATAGAATCAATATACATTGTACAAGTATCAATGAATTGCTGGAAACTATGTTTTCATCAAGGAATTAGGTCTCTTCAACCCATTTCAACATCTTGGCACGATACAGTCAAAAATTTTTGAACCAAAATATCCGGCTACATGACCCTAATTAACCGAAATTCCGTTGGGTCGGTCTCAACAAGAAGATTTGCAAATTTCACCGTTTCATTCTCAGAGGTGAATAATCCGTTAAGCACCCTTACAATATACCGTAAAAGACAAGAGACGCGAAAACTCGGTACAATATTTCATTGTTAACAACAGATGTTCAATTCACATCTGAGCAAACAGCATCTTTTTTATCATTTCTATTACTTATTTTTCCTTTTGTCTCGGCGCTCCCTTTTTTTTTTATTGAAAAGAAATCTATCTAAAATACGAGATAAGATTATCAATTTTAGCAAAAAAATAATGTTGAAAAAACCCTCTCGTGTTTGGAAGATATAAATTATTCTCAGAATTCACCATGAAAACGACTCGATTGAAGAATTGAAAAAATGGCGAATGAGCCGGTTATACTGAAAAACTGAAAAATGTATTAATGTTAATGTGATTTGTAATTGTCAGGTCATTTATTTCCACATAAGACTATGAATTGAATTTTTGTCAGAAGTAGAAAGAGTATGGTAAAAATAATCACTGGTTAAATAAGATTCTTCCAATATTTTTTTTGGCGATCTTTCAACTCCCTATACAGGGTGATTCATTAGTGCGATAAAGTCTTGTAAATAGTTAAAGATATTTGAATGGAATTTTGACTGATTGTAGCCAGCCTAGAGACTCATATTTTAAAATTAGTCGCAATTGTACAGCGTGTTCCATAAATTCAATTGGATATGGAGATATTGCAGCATGTTACAAAACTCTGTTTGGCAAAAAACATTTTTTTTTCTTCAACGTACAACAAGCTGCAGAGCGTTGATTTACCTACGATTTTCACATAAACGTGTTCATATCTTTTGAAGGACTCTAGCAAAACCATCAAAAGGTTCAAAAAATTGTAGCCAATCCGAATTCGGTATAATATACAGGTGTTCCTATTTGAAAAATCATGTTTGGTTTGTAACGGAGTTATGCAGCACTCTGTGAAGTTCGATATAATTTCAAAATATGGACCTTCAGACCATCTACTATTTTCGCTAATAACATTTTTTGATATCTCTTAAAATAACCTATATACCGAAGTTTGTCGTAAGATTGGTACACTCTGTATATATTATCAAAAACCCAATTACCATAGTATATGGTGTAGGGTATACTTTTACAAATATACTTATTTCAACTAGGTACATCGCATTATGCTTAATACATAATATCCTTTTTTTTTCGATGCTCTGGTCCAGATAGAATTTTATTCATGTAGGTACAAATTTATTTAGACCATTGATTTTTATCTCTTGCAATTGTTTTTGCTTCTGTCCATGTCCATGTTTTACATTGATACTTACATGACTTACAGCACTCTCAAACAATTTCACAAAATCGTTTATTTT
>CAJUYG010001895.1:35446-47742 GCA_910591675.1 Galerucella calmariensis | reverse complement strand
TTTTTTTTATTAAAATTAGTACATCCCGTTACCTCTGACCTAAATCGTATATTCTTTAGCATAGCTGCAACTCATTCGTTCAATACAAAATGTACCTTACGGTATACCCTCTTAAAATATATTTTGGTGCGTCTATGAAATCTACTTAAAAGAATGATTTATTACTCCTCGTACTTTCTGTACAGACTATAGTTGGTGATATTCAGTATGTTCCCAGCAACTTAATCGTTTCTGACTAAGATGACAATTAATTTCTAACTACAATAGGATATGAAAATTGAAAATAAAACATTATTTCTTGAGAGAACCATTATTAATAAAGTAGATAATTCTGAACTAAAAATTCTTTCCATTAATAAATTGAATTGAAAAAATAAAATAAGTAGGTATCTACACCTATTCTAAACATAAAATATAAACTTTATAAAAAAATCGAAATAAAAATCCATTCTAAAGATAAACATAATTTTAATGAATCAAGTCCTCAAATAAACCACCTTGCTGTGCCAGACAATAATCAAATCTGTGATAAAGATTTGATCTCATATCTCTAGGCCTATTTGGCGTAATGCTGGAACAAACGTGCTGTATTTTCACCCTCAATTCAGAAAATAAGAAATAGAAAACTGAAAAAACAAGAAAACCCAGGCCCAAAAAATTCTTAACCAGCCCGGGTTTCGAACCTAGGACCTCTGGGCTGTGAATTCAGTACGCTTCCTACTCGGCTTATCTCCTCACATTTAGTCACACCGAATTAGAAGGTTAAAGGCTGCCGAGTCGGGGAAATCTCTCTTCATTCTTCCAGCCTCTGGATGAAGCATGAACTAGATACGCCAATCGCAAACTGCCCACAATTATTTTCGTACTTGGGAAAGCACCACTTTAATGAAAAACGAAAAAGGAGACCTAGTTTTGGCTAGGAATAAAAGAAAAGAATGAAGATCCGAAGCCAAAGATAGAAAGGTGAAAAAACATCACCTATCTATGGGTCTAAATAGAATGGATAAATCTCATTTAGATAATTTAAAATAGTTATTACAATGAACTGCATTGAAAAAGAGTTGCCAACAAATATTCAGGGTAATTTCATGTCTGTTTTACCAAAAGTACGTCACTGATAGTTTCTACGAACCAAATCGTCGAGGTTGTCTACCTCTCTCAGTCTTTTGACATCGTTGCGTGATCTTCCCTGATCTATTTTTAATATATCACAGGTTCCACGCTAAGTGTCTATTTTGGTTATCTAAAGGACCACTCTATGCTAACTATATGTTCCGTTTTAATTGAGAAAATTATTATTTTTACAGTGAATGAAGCAGTGTGGCTCAAGTATATTTATACATATTTGTTTTTGGGAACAAGAAGCTAGGGAATTTTTTTAAGGGGTTTAAATGTTGTAGACAGGGTGGTTGATTCTGTAGATGCCACTTGTAGTTTTGATGATCTTTGAGAAAAGTTTGAGAACAAAAGGAAAAGGATAATATTTTTTTTTTAAAGGGACTGTACCAACTTAATATACCTACTTAATGGATGTGTGTAATTAAAAGACACATATCTATAGAAAAATATTCCAATTAAGCATCCAACAATACTATTAAAATTTGTCCAAAATCAATTGCAGAGCGGGAATGCAATTCGGCGTTATTCGATTTTCGCTTTAAAATGTTAGTAAGTTTAAAAAATATGTCACGGAATAATCAAAAATTTTTCATAAACATTTTATGATATATATTCTTATCATTTTCAAAGCATCAAAACAAACCCAAAATTTGCTGATCGATTCAAAATTGCGCTTTTTTGACTTCGTGCATAATTTTTCAAAAGTTTTTGAGAAAATTTCAAGTAATTATGTTTTACAACGCAATTATACGCTGCTTTGTCCATAAATAATATTACAAGTCATAGGTAATGTATATATTAAAATATGTATTCACTATGTAGGTACATTCATCATTTGTTACATTCCTGATATTTGTACATGAATCTCGGCAACTGCTGCGTAAATCACAGCATTTTAAACCAGATTATTTAACAAGGCAGAGCAAGAAGTTTTTTGAGCACAAGAAAATAAAATGTTTTTCCACTACTAGCTGTGAAGTTGACAATATATACACCATGGTGGTGAAGACAATTATAAGCCTCGCACAAAATCATATTCTTATTCAGCAACCTCTAAAACATGAAGTAACTTTATTTTTAGCGTCACTTTTTAATGTTTTTAAGGGACTTTTTGGAGGTGTGCCGTTCACCTAATATTATTATTGAGTAATTAAATCCTTTAGAAAAAAATTCCACGCACTGACTCTCGTAATTAATCCAACTTAACCTATAACAATGTTCTCAATGTACTGTTTTAAGTAAATCTTTTGTTATGGTGAGTTTTTATATTATTTTTATTGGTCGTTATGACTTTCCCCATATAATATTACATTAATTTGTTAATGATACAAAAAAAAATTGGACCAGTTTTAAGCTGCAGCATATTTACCAAAATGTATTGGGCAAGTCTTAATAATTTCCATTTAAAATATTCAAATTAACAGTCCACATACTGAGTTTTCATTAATATTCAATATTTTCAATGATTAGTTTAAAACCAGTTTATTATAACAATTATTAGCGCTATTTATTTATCGACAAAAACAAAGCGATATATATATATATATAGTTTATTCGAGGTTTTTTAACATTATCTATATTTACCATTTTGTCGGTATTTATAAAGATTATAAAATAATATTGTTTACTGTATTAATTAAAAAGAATACTGTTCATATGACATGTGACGAGAATTGATTTATGTTTAGCCTTGCTATCAAAATAAAAAAGAATAATCCCATTGAAAACTACTTGAACACAGTCACGATCGGTTTGATTTATTTGCTGTACTTATTTGGTTAACAATCTTTCAAAACAGATTTAAATAGTTTGCCTAAATATTGAATTATTCACTATAAGCGTTTTCGATTACTTACTTTTGGCTGCTAGTAGCAGCTCATAGTGACTGAATACTGAATTCCGTTCGTTTATTACCGGGCGTGACGCCTAGTCTTACCTTCCCCTTGCCCCTCAAGCACATACCGAAAAGTATGAGCTTCAAGCCACGGACATTAAATATTTGACGTTTGTCCGGTTTGACGTTTATTTAAAGGTTAAGATTGTGCCGATTACGATTTAAACCTTACTAAAAATATCTAAATATGCAAAATTATACTATTATCAAAAACATTATATGTAATTGAAAACTGTTCTTCTAACAACACAAGAAATTCATTGGCATTGGCACATGTCAGGTGGTTTTGAGGATCCTAAAAAATCGTGTTCGATTTGCTCAAAAGTCGTGACGACTGAGGCGTCACGCACAAGTGCTTGAAGCCCAAATAAACGAAAGCAACATATAACGTACGTTTTATTATTTATGTTTGTCCAAACATCAAGATTTCAATATTCTCAAGACTTTTTTCCAAAAAAATCATAATTTAGTATTGTGGATCAAGGGTAGTGTGATCCATGACTAATAACGTTTATGAGGGTAGAAGCCTGAGAGTTGGAAAAGCGAAACCATAGGGGATCCATCAATCACAGAGCCCCTGCGTAAAATCTGCGCTACTGACTGTTCCTACCCATCAATGCCCTTTTCGATACTTAGGTAGGTTCGTTCTCAAGAAAAACCGCTCGAAATAAAATCACGTGAACATTGAACGACCTAGGCAAGTGTATAAGATTGAACGCAATGCACAGCCGACTTAGAATAGATCACTCGCTCATGAGCCTGTACTTAGCCTGACTACGTCTGTCGCATCACGCTCACTATCATATCACATTATGACCCCCTCATGTGGATATTTCGTAGGTCAAATCTCACTTCTGACATATATACAGGGTGTCCCGTAAATTAGAGGCATGATAGATCGTTAAGAAATATGTAAAATACCCAAATTACGAACCTCTCGTACTACGCCACTGGCTTATTAGAATTTGACATAATTAATACTGTCGATGTGTTTTTAAGAGACAATAACTTACAAAAAATTTAAAATTTGTACCTCCATCCCCCGAGAAGATATGAAATAAAAAGTGTATTTCTTCTAGACCTTCAAACAGCCTGCATCTCACAATCTAAGAAGGTTAGAGAGAAGTTGCATTTGGGTAATGTAAATTTTTTCTAACGATCTATAATGCCTCTAATTTACGGTACCTATTTACGGGATACTCTGTATCATCTGAGCTTTGTGACAAAATTTCTAATTTCTGGTTTCTATAACAAGTATTATTATTAAATGATATTGGATTTGTAATTCTTGGTTATAGATTTCTCGCTATTTTAACTTTTTTTTGGTAGTTCGTCTTTATTTTTGATTTGTATGCAAAGGTATAGTACCTATACTTTCATAAACATTTTTGTATACGGTGTATGCTAGGCAAATAATAGGACATTGTATACCGAGTAGGAAAAGTTGCTAAATCTAGTACTATTTTTATCCAAATCGTTTAAAATTCGACAGATATTAATAAATTTTTAAAAAATCGCAAGTTTTTATTCACAAATATTGGTGCTTTGAATGAAATTACTATGGTTTATATGGAGAAAGCATTTATTGTTATAAAATTTGAGAAAGCTAACCCGATATTCTTATGCAACCTCTGCACTATGGGCGATTCAAAGCGACGCTCTTGAAAGGTTTTTATATCTCTTTTCAAAAACTGTCGAATTTATAAAATTCCCATAAAAATACTCCTTGAAAAATACTCACAACGTCCTTGAGAACAATCAACAATTTGATAAACGTCAAGAAAACACGAATCCACTTTGTAATTGGCGAGTAGATAGTGTATGACACAACCCAAATATTCAATAATGTACCCCAGCAGTTATCGATGTCAAGAGTAATATCATTATATAATCCATGCGAAAAGTTTTGAAATGAACCTACCTTCACGGGCGAGTTTTATAGTATGTGAGCTTAACAGTAAATTCAATGTGTAATTTTTAACAATTAAAACGTTTTTTTAGTCAGATCACAATGGCAACGGATGAATTTGAGTGGACATTTTTTCCTCGTGGGAACCCAACAGTGAAATATATATAATGAGAATTAAGAGAAGACACATTTAATTTTGAGATTATATCATCATTAGCTCTAAAGAGCAACAAAAAAAGGTCCAAAAAATAATAATAAGACTGTACTGTACGGAATATAAGCCTGGATAAGCAATAAATAAGCAGATTAAATTTGAAATATTTGGAGAAAAAAATATTTAGAATAATCTATGCTGGGAAAAAATACAGAACGAATATAGGAAGCAAGGGACGTCGAGAAGGTAGTATGGACGATACCAGAAGGAATTTGAAATAGAGATAAGTCTATAAGAAATGGAAGTGAAGATAATCTGATTCGTCACTATTAAGGCAATAAGGTACTGGAAATATGTATCAAGAGACAGACAGATGTAACTGGAGAAGACTTACAGGGCCGTAGGTCCAGGGGCATAATTTTACAGCCTTAGATCTAAATAGTTTCTCAGGGATTTTTTTGGGAATCTACATTTCTGAAGATAGTTAGATAATGTCAAGTGCAAATTACAACAGATCTGAAAAAGCAAATAGCTACTTTTTCATGTTAAGTAAAAAATTTCGCTTAATCCAGGACGAATCCAGGATCAAACTCCATATTTGAAAATACATAGGTATACTGCGGTGGCTTTTAAAAGTATATCAACGGTCTACTGGTATAAATATGTATATTACAACGACCAGATACGGTAGCTGCAGTGCTGCAATAATTATTCTTGCAGAGTAGTACTTACTGATATTGAAAAGGATGTCTTTACCTGCAACAAAAAATAAATATCAATTATTTCACATTCAATAAACTTTTGTCTATTTAAAACTTCTTTTCTAACATACCTATTCTCTTTTCGAAGTAGTATAGTAGTATTATTTTCAATTACCATGCCGTCATAATGAAATTTCGGTAGTTTTGGTTAGTGCTCGTGGACTATACACACAGTATGTAAATACATACTCTAAAATAAGGTTACTAGGTTCACTTACGAATAACTTCATGTGATTATCATCTTATTGATTATTGTTTTCATCTTATGGTGACATTACGTGATTATACGATTTTCATACGTAATACCGATGGTAGATTACGACTTATATACGGCTTAAACGTATTAAAAAAAACAATTGACAATATGAACTAATGAAAATTAGCGATACCTATAGTTATTTTCAAGGATCGGTTTTGACATAATTTGAGGAGTTAATTGCAATTAAAAGTTTACCAATAAAAATGAATTTAAATACATAGGTAAAGATTACATTAAATTAAATACCTAAGTGAAAAAGTAGATTAAACCAATCACAAATTTGTTAGAAAAAGTGTAAGATAATTATCAGTTCCAATCATCACTAAACTTTAGAGAAATTCAATTTTTTTTATAAATTAATATTCGAACTTGGCTATATATAATTAATTATAGGTATTGTTTATCACTACCGTAATTGAGACATCTCAAATGTTAAAATCTGTATAGAGCTTGCAAAAATAGGTTGTCTATTGAGGACATAGCGATATTGGGAAACTCGCGCCTCTTCCTATGTTTGGCAAGCACACTAAAAGAAGATCTCTCCTTCAGCAGTCAGGTAAAAGGAGCTCACGGATAGAAATAAATATTTTTCTACAATAACTTGTAAAAGTGGTGTTCAATTTGACGCTTGGTAATCTTAATGGTGAATTATTTACCTTTTTCTGAAAGTGGCAGTTTCAAGGCAGAAAAATGTGCGTTTTAGAGCAAAAAAAGCGGAATAAACAAAGTTTGTCCACGACCACCTAATAATAAGTCAATATTTTACCTCCTAACTAAAGGTATATGGTACCCATATATCAACTGTCGTGAATTATGGTTCATAATACACTGTAGTGTATTATGGTTCATAATTCTCGACTAGAGATGGGGGTACAATATGAAACAGTTCGATTGAACAGTAACAAGAGGGATGCTTTTTAAGCCCTATTGTCATAGCCGACAAAACATCAGCAATCGATGGAGGGGCGGCATTTACCAACTCCTAGTGTAATTGGACCAAACCCCATACAGACCCGATCTAGCACCGAGCGACCAACATTTGTTTCTGCTGGTCCCACGATACGAAAGATGCCTTAATATTAATGGGAATAATGTACAGTATGGACTTTCGAGAGAATAAGTTATTTTCGGAAAATATTAACTTGTTTTTTTTTTAGTTCAAACGGTACTTACTTTAAAAATAACGCCTGGTATTGCTTATATAATTTTTATTTTTCTTAAATTTATGTGTATAAAATAATGAAAATCAATTCTTTCAAGGGCTCTATTAGCCTGTTTATCTAATTTCACATTACTTTACAAATGTGAGTGCAAGATATTATCAGGTTTAATCTAGGGGATTTTCATAACACAGGTAAAAAATAGTTAATTTACATTTTGATTAAATTATCATTTCTACAATAGATATCTTTTAGTAAATTATGATAACTTTTTACTAAAAAGTCTTCTTCAATTCTTAACGGTTGGGAACATATGTATTATGACTTGCGTAATGTTTAGAAATACTGAATACCAGCAAGTGTGGTGCCATGTGTTTCCAAAACGTGTGCTCTTTTTGTAAAAAGAATCAACCTCGGAAGAAGCATGCTATTTTTACAAACCGTCACTAATAACATTCATAGTCATTTTTTATTTCGTCTGTCTGGAATCAAACCATTTTAAAAATAATTCAGAATATCTAGGAGGAATAACTTTTTAGAAGTTCTAATTTCTTTTTTAAAAAGTATAGTTCTTTACAATATCTAAGAAACTGACCTGACCGGAGATTGTATAAAGCCATAAAAGTATTAGCCAGATTTACTCAATTTTCAGCACAAGTTACTGACTACCCTAATATAGTAAAAGTGATTTTTCACACGAGTAATGTACAGTATTTTTCCTATGATCACGTGATAATTTCACCAAATAATGTGTAATCATCATCTGACATATCAATAAAAAAAATGTTACAATTAAAGTCAACATAATTGATTTCAAAGATTAACAATAACTATCAATAGTGACAAAAATAGTTCAACTATATAATATAGGTAGGTTATTAATTATAATTGTTCATCATACTTCATACATACTTATCATAAATACCCTTCAAGATGATTACATTTTCCAACTATTATAACAGGTGATTTGGATTAGTTGGTACAACATCGGACTTTTGACGAAGAGTTCGCGGGTTCGCACCGCACCCTAAATTTTTTTTAATCAAGAAAATGACAAAAATTTAACTTTTCAGATAGATCGCTTTAAATTTAGATATTACATAGGTAAATGGAATTAATAGTATATTATTAAACGAGCAATTTATGATAGCCATTATTCACGCTGGGTGACGTCACCCGAGTGAATATTGGTCATAAATTGCGAGTAGAATACTATACTTTGTCCACGACCCTTGATTTCTTTATTAAATAAAAGTCAACTAACCTCCAATTCATAAAGTTATAATATGTAGATTTTCGATTTTTCTGGCAGCAGTCCTATAGTCGTTAATTTCGGCGCTTTTTTTATTTCAGTTGGTGTACAAGAACGTTCATTGCCACTATTCGAATTCAATGAATTCATTGTTGCAGTAATATAGCAAGTTCGTAACAATTTGGTATTAGTAACGTCAAAATTAAATAATTTGACATATATAGAGATGGGCGATACTGTGTAAAGTATCAATACAACGTACCGTTATAAATATATTGTTTTGAAATACTTAATATTAGAAAATATCGTTATGAAAAGTATCAATACTAAAGATTTCGATATTTTATCGATACGATATATTCCAGAAACAAATTTCCTGAACAAAATACACAGATTTAAAAGTTTATTTCATATTGTACCCCCATCTCTAGTCGTGAATTATGAACCATAATACACTCCAGTGTATTATGAACCATAATACACTCCAGTGTATTATGAACCATAATTCACTCTAGTAGATATACCATATACCTTTTGTTAGGAGGTAAAATATCGACTTATTATTAGGTGGTCGTGGACAAAATTTATATATTAGACAGCTTGCCAGTGGTTAATCTTAATAAAAATTCATTTGACAGCTTTTTTATCCGTACACGTACGGATAAGTTTTTTTTCCGTACGCGTATGAATAAAGGCCACTTTCCATAGAACTAGACAGTGCGATATATGTCACTTTCCTATGTGATCGTAGGAGCATTAAATTTTCAATCTCTTGACAATGGAAAAGTCCATAAACTCGTCCCGTTACGGGGTGGAGCTACCAGCTCGACGCAAAAATGGGAAAAAATAGTGTTCACGATAATATTTTAATATTATTTGGATGGTTCATCCTGTACTAGTTTTGCAAGTGCCATGCACGAAGATAAAAAAAGATGTACAAAGGATATAAAACCACACATTTAATAATCTTCGTGACATATCAGAATTCAGAGAAAAAAAATCCTTTGAATCTATTTTTTTCTGCTAGTGATACAAAAAAAAAGGTTTCCACGAAGTAGTCAAAAAGAGAAATTTGTCAAACTCAACGAGGCTTAAATGGAACGATTCCGTTTCTTACCTATTTTCCTGTAATGTGTATTACTGAGAGGTCAAAGTGAATGCGAGAACCGATTTTATTCTTCAGAAAGTCAGAGCAGGACTCAATCCTCAATTTTGAAATCCTGTTATCATCATAAAGCTCCAAAATAATTTTAAAATTATTACTTATTTATAAAAACGTTTCTGACTACTACAAGAGGCGTGCCGCAGGGGCACTATCTACATTTCCTACCAAGTATGACAAAGATACGTCAATAGTAATTTAAGTCCTGTAAGTCAAGTATTACAGTATAGTTTGTCTCAAAGTATATTGTCATAGCTTTTGCCGGCAATCATAAAATTAGTGGGCCAATTGCAATAAATCATAATGCCAATAGCTGCTGTAGAAGAGATCGCCAGTGGCGAAGTATTTAAAATTATTTTTGAAAAGGATCAAATTCACAAATGTCTATCTTTTTGAATTTTTATCATACATCCTTTGTTTTTAATTTAATATGTTTAATTTTTGGAACTTTAGTTCTTTACGTCAGGTTGTTTGAGCGACCAGGGGTCGCGACGCAAAAGATCTGACCGTTACGTTACGTTGCGCTACGTTATGTTACGTTGCTTCGTTATGTGCCTTGCTTGCGTGCTTGTGCTCTCTCCTTAGTCTCTCTCTCTCTCGTTTACGAAGCAGCGATTCATATGCTCCGGCCGGGATTCGAACCCGGGCCGCCCGCGAGGAAGGCGAGCATTCTACCACTAAACCACCGATGCTATATTAAAATTCTATGCAAAGCTGGTATTCGCAGTGCTGGTGATCTACTTGAATTTGTTTGGATAAATTTTTACTATTATTTCCATAATTTTTTTTGAGCGATTGATCTTTTTTGTTCATTTTGAAGAAATTTAAATTATTTTATTCGGAATTTATTTCAATACGATCGCGCAAAAAATGGTATAAACATCTCGAACGTTAAGGGTAATTACAACGTTTGTATGTAGATTCCTCTCGTAAAATTGGACAAAATGATATGAGGATTAAGGTGTCTAGCACATTTACTTTTCGAAATACAGGGTGTTGAAATTTTAAAAACTTGAATGTTTTAATTCGATAACTTTAAAATGGATGGATAAATTGATTTGAGATTTGGCAGGATGTTTTTAAATGTAAAAGGGCATATTTTGAAAGAATTAGTAGTTTGTGCAACTAGTGTGGATATGATGGCCATATCGCACGAGGACGAAGTGCGATATGGACAATCCACACGAGTCGAGCAGCATATTTTTTCTACGACACACTTAAGAAAAGATCTAGAAAAGAAAAATTCCTATAAACTGTAATATAACCTCAAATTAAAAATTTAACAATTCAATTTTATGTTTCCACTAATTTTGTGGTAAACGTACAGTTCTTAAATGTCCAATTTGTATAATAAATATACGATGCTGTTATAAGTAGATGTTGCCAGTCGGACTCCCTCATGAAGGGTACCGTACCATCATCTATAATAATGAATATTCAGCTAAATATTTCAAACGTCTACCTGTTGTCGTTATTAATATCAAGCAGAATAATGAATTAAAAATGGAATTAACAATAACAATAACCCGGGTCTACCGCGTGAGAGTCTGGTTTGCTTACTACTCGGCCACCGAGGCATATGCAAATTGTTTATTTATAACGTCAAATGTATAACATAATTTTTGTCCCGCGACACGTTCTACCTTTTTTTTGTTTTTCCTCCTAAATAAGAGATTATCTATCAAGTTAAATAAACTATAACCAAGCCCACCCTTGCCTTGTTACTCGACTGTTGTTGGGTTTCATTTCAGCTGAAATTCTTTCAGGAAGGTCGTATTTAGATGATTGCCGTCAAAAGCGAAAACGATATACTTTGAAACAAACTATACGAATGAAATGTTTAATATCGAATACGGCATTATTAGGCGCATTTTTGTATTAAAATCACACTACCATTTCTACATATGAACGATGTAAATATGCATGTCTTTGTGATGAAATTGTTTTAAAGGCGACGGAAGCAACAGGAAAACTAAAGGTGGATTCATGCAACATCATCTAAATTAAAACTAATTCAAGATTCAAATTAAATTTAAAGAAAGAATAGTCAGCTGTTCATGCAACATAAATAATTAAGTAATTTAGGGCGGGTTTATCAATGCTCGGTTAAATCTGTCAGCTACGTAGCCCTCAGCTATCTCTAGCCGCCAGTCAAAGTCTCGGTTACAATAGAAAGCGTTTATCAATGCACCACATAACCGACAGCTAGCTAACTGGAGGCTAAGTGTAATTGAGCATTTGACAACCTTGTTCGGGTTATGAACGGTGAGTGTAATGTTGTCAGAGCGTAAATTTGTCATTTTAATTTGGTGTTAGGAGGATCACCCGTTACATGAAATATACATATTATCAATTTTATTCGCATATAACATATATAACACACTGAATCAAGAATATAGAGGTGAAAGCTATTATTTTTCTATTTTACCGTAAGCTTACTCTGACACCGTGAAATTGGGATATCTTTTTTGTTTTGTGGACATGTTCAAATGCAAACAACTCAACAAAGCACAACATAGACGAAATAAAAATAACAGTACCACAATTTTGACACTGACAAGTGAAATTTTCCACGATGTTGTCAGAGTAAGCTTACGGTAAAATAGAAAAATAATAGCTTTCACCT
>CAJUYG010001895.1:324-20644 GCA_910591675.1 Galerucella calmariensis | reverse complement strand
TAAAGAGTTTGAACTGTTGTACAACCCATTTTAGTACAGGCAAATAAAGTGAAAGTAAAAAATAAGTAAAATTTGTGCTCTTAAAAGAAAAATTGTTTATCTCATAAACTAACCACTTTAACCTACAAGTATTATACATTTTTGAAATCAGCTCAAAGAGGAGTATCCAAATTTTACATAAAAAATATGAAAAGTAATTTAAAAAAATAAAGGGGATGCTTTTAGGGGTGAGGGGGTGGCTTTTCCAGTAAGTTTAAATAAGCCATAATGCTTGCCCCTTCCAACATAAATTGACGTGTTTTTGGATTTTTTCTAAATACCAGTATTACAAAAGTTATTAAAGGTGGATACTTTTATCTGAAAAGCACTGTATATTTAGTGCGTTGAGCACAAAATACTCACATTCGCTTTCATTATATACTCGTATTAAGTGCATTAAGCAACACGAACTCACATTCGCGTAAATTATATATTTAGTGCGTTAAGCACAAAATATTGACATTCGCATTCAATATATATTTAGTGCGTTAAGCACAGCGAACCCTCATTCGCGTTTATTTTATATATTATTATATTAAGCACAAAAAACCTCATCCGTATTTATTATATATTTAGTGCGTTAAGCATAACGAACTCACATTGACATTTATTATAAGTGCTTGTTAAATACTGCAATTAATATGAAGACAAATTCAATTATTCACTACCTAAAGCTCAATCACGTGTTGCTGCGACATCTAGTTAATAATTCCAAAAAAGTGTTAATTATTGTCACAGCTCTTAAAACATGAGCGACATAATATTTTAGATGTCGCACTAGCCTTAGAGATCGCGTGCGCAGCCCAATATAGCCAAGCAGAGGCCTATTCTCAGCGTTAAATTAAAATAACTAGCAATTGAGATAGAGTTTCGGACGTGAAGACTTTCTTATTGGAAATTTCCTTCTATTTAGGAATCTCGGATTCCAATGATCTTTTATGGTAACAGAGTATTTCGAGAAAAATTGAATACATTTTCATTGTCCCAATTTGTTTATAGCTTGTGCAATTTTTTAGCAGCTAATGATATATTTTCCGTATCTAATGATCTATCGCTAATACTTTCAGGAGCTTTTAGTTTTATTCAGTTTTATTTATAAGTTTAACAAGTTTATTTTGCATTGAAAACAATACTTCAAATTACACTTGAAATCTGTAAAATAAATTTTACATTATTTGAATAGCTATTTGTATTACTAGGGAGGAAAGTGCCACTTTTCCTCCCGCAGGATGTAGTTTACCAAGGGAGGAAAAGGCACTTTACTCCCATGTGATACATATGATTTTTCCTCCTACCCACCTTTTTTTGAAAATTTATTTACGACACAAATAGGTAACGAATATAATTAAGAACACAAGAATTATTTATTAAACAATTTTATCAATATATGTTATACAATTAAGTACATAGTACTGTTTAACTATATTTTAGAATTATTTATGTTAATATTGAATGTGCAGTTTTGAGCAGCACTTATATGAACACCATCGGAAGAAGATAGGGTTTGAACAGGAGCTTTAGTATTTGAAATATTTTCGCTTAGCACATTGTAATGGTGGTAACTTCTAGAAGTGCTTGGCTGATTTTGATCAAGTTCAGGTTCTACATTATTTCCCCTAATTTGATCAGAAGTTTTTCTTTTTCTACATAACCTTCTGCGATATTGGTTGATTTCCAACCGCCATGCTGTTTTAGAGCTAAAATATCCCCACCAGCGTTTACTAACAGAGTTGCTGAAGTTCTTCTGAAACTGTGCCCTGTGTAATGTTTGGCATTTGGAAGATTGAGATATTCTGCAATTTTTTGTGGTATTTTGGATATACTATTTTTGCCAACCACTTGATTTATACATTTGCCTGCTTTAAAGCATACCAACAATCGTTTATGCTCAGTTTTAGGACGTAGACAGATATACTTTTTAACGATTTGAACAAAATTTGGGCCGTTACCTGTTGTAGTATTGATAATGAAAGTTCGTTGTTTATACGTTTTTGAAGTGTGGATATTTATGACTAAAAGATTGTCTTTCTCTTCAATATCATCCATAGTCATTTTAATAAGCTCATCACATCGACATGCTCCAGAAATTCCAATAACAAGGACTACCTATTAATATTTTATATCAAAAATAAAATTATTTGCATGGGATTTCATTTCTTACCTTCATTAATAAAAAAACATCATCTGGGGCTTCCATTAAGAATGTATTTATTTCTTCTCTTGTAAAAGTTTTAGCTTTATTTGGTTTGTATCCGGCATTTTGACGTTTTAGAAATGCAATCAACTTTGGATATTTAATATCGACATTGTCCTTCATTTGTATTATTGTGCGTAGGTAGCATTGAATATTTAGACCAAAGTGTTGAAGCTTTTAATGATATTCCTTGTAGTGAAAAATATGCCAGTAAAACAATCTCTGAATATTTATGTATCTTGTTGTCTTCAGCCTATTGCTTATATTGTGCATATTGTTTTTCATACCTGTTTTTAGATTTTTGTGGTAGTAAGGTTAATGACGCTATGTTAGCTTGTTCCTTAATATTAGGTGTGGTATTTGGAAATTCAAAATCACTTGAATCGCTCTCCAATTTTAAAAAATTTAAACTAAGTTTAATGAATGTAGCGACATTGCACCTCAAAAGTCAATCGCCGTGTTTACTCTCAGTGAGCCACAGCATACTATGCTTTTCTTATTAAAACGTATATCTAAGATTCCTGAAGTTGAAATTTGTATTGAAGAACTACGTTGAAGTAACATTAATGTTTGATTTTCACCAAAAAACAGGATGTTCTAGAAATTATGGAAACAATATGAATATAATGAATTCACAAGTTTCATCGTTTACAACTTACTTGAAATGAGGGGGAGGAAAAGTATGAGTTTCCTCCCTATTTGAGGGAGGAAAGTGTGTACTTTCTATAGGGGTAGGAGGAAAAATATTTAATCAACTTAACCAAACTTTTAGTCGCGTCTGATGGCACATGCACATGCATGTGTTTCGTCTCGAATTACTAATAAACCACAGCCTACCGAGTATTTTCATCTACACAGTCTACTGTTTTTATTGTATTCTCTTTCATTGTACATGCCACCTACGATGGATCTCACACGAAAGTCTAAACGAAACAATGGATCAAGTGACACTAAAATTTGAAGGAGTACAAGCAGCACAGGATTTTTTTTCGGTTTTGTATTTTTTTAATGTGTTTTTCAAGATCACGGAGCAAGAGTAATTGGAAACGTGTTTAATCAGTTCGTACAAGAAACGCTCACGGTCCGTTTCACTCAATTTCAGTAAAGATAATAATTTAATTTTTAAATTCCTAATAATATCGAAAATCGCATCAATCAAAAATTATACCTAGCTTTGTTTACTTTTAATTTGAGCCATCGTGTTATTCACAGACGTCATTAATATCATGGATATTAGAATATATTTCAACTAAAATACTAGATGTTTGTAGTCTGCTAACTGACATGAAAACACTAATAAATGAAACCCTGTTTTACTGAGCAGGTTCTCGATGAATGGTTTTTAGCAAGATAAGTCAACCTCTGGACCACTAAACAGTGATTTATTTAAAAAAATTATAGTGTAACGCGGAGTAAAAAATACCTTATCTGTTCTGTTATTTTTTCCACATTAACAATAATTGTTAAATTCCGTCAACAACATTTATTAATCATAAAGTGATCCCATGGTCAAAATAATACAAAAGAAAGTTGAGTGGCTACATACTAAACTTGTTAGTCATGGCATGGGAGGCAAAAGGTTTTCAACACTTAAATTGTGTTAACTAAAAAGCCGTCCGTGGCTGGGCAATGTTTCCTAGAAGAGTATTTAATGAAACTTGTCCGTAGTCGATGTTCAAATAACCAATAAAAATTGGTATTTCTTTCTTTTGTGTCATTAATTAAATTATACTTTATTTGGTAGGCTAGGAGTAAATAACATCATATTATGATTTGGAAATTATGCAGTATTTGGAAAAAGATCTTGAAGGATTTGTTAACAAAAAGATGAAAAAAACTTTTTCACATTTTTCCTTCAACCATTATGTAGAACACGCTTTCCTAGATAAATTTTTATATTTCTCAATTCTTTTGATAACCGTTAGAAAAGTAATGCGTAAAGTACACGCTATGGCACTTTTCCCCACTAAAATGTCAAACAAAGCTACCTATGACCTGTCAACTTTTTTTGACAATTCAACATAATAGTGAAATTCTTATTGGTGTACAATTTTTAAATTTAAACCAAAAGTAAGTAAACTAATTATTTTAATTTTTTAATTATAAAAACATTAAACTGTTAAGCATAATTTTAGGAATGACGAAGATCAAAATAATAATATAATAATACGAAAATTGTTTAAATTTTACAATTAATAATACATTCAACTGATTTTTCTATTTATTTTCATTTTGGAAGTTCTTTCTGTTCAAAGTTTTAATAAAATAATTATATAAATTACTGTAAATTTCTTTCGTTAATAAAAGTGGTTGTAGAAAAAATATTGTGTGCAACTAGTACGCAAATCACTTTTCCCACTGGCTCGTGCCACAATATTCTGCACTCGTGGCACGAATTCACCAACCTTATTTTAGAAACTTCCTTCTAGTAATTCCTAGGCAAGGAGATACCTAAATCCAATATTTGCCGAAATCGGATTTCACATAGCCTAAGAATATCCTAGTAAAAAAAACACCTAATTTAACGGAAAAAGAAAAGCTGAAATTACTCTATTTATTACAGATATGCAGCGACAAAAAACGGCGCACAACTTCAAGATATTTTTTGCGCGATCGATCTTTTTTGTTTATTTACAGCATCGGTTGTCAGGTCGGTAGGTTGTGTTTACTGGTTTTTAAGTCTAACACGTCGGTAAGTGATTTACTTACCGTTCAGACGTCGGTAAGTAAACTACGTCTTACCCCTACATACATTTAAGTGGTCCTAAATAATATATTACTTCATTCATTACACAAAAGAAACAATAAAAAGTAATAAATAACATTTTCACCAAAATGCAAATTATATTTCAAACTGATCGAGAAGTATACATGTCACTTTTGACATTTCGTTCATTTCGAAGAAATTTAAATTATTTTATTCGAAGTTTATTTCAATACGATCGCGCAAAAAATGGTATAGGCATCTCGAACGTTAAGGGTAATACCGGTCTCCAGCAAAATTGCTGCAAAACATTGCTGTCGACCGGTAAACAACCCTTACCGTTCTTGATACTTAATATACTATTTTTTATTGACCATTACCTTCTGACAAAAATTAATAAAAAATAGACGTTACACAATTTTAATCAGTTGGTAAAAAACAATTTTATACTAATTAGGTTCTGTTACGACTGGGATTCAAAGTCAGGTAGTAAGTAATAAATGTTAATTTGTTTTGAACGATTAGTTCTCACACACACATATAGGAAAATTAATTTATGGATAAACATGTAAACAATATCATAAACAATGATACAGATATTTAGAAATATTTTTCAACGTGAACGACGTTGAAATGTTTTAAATTTAACGTACAAGGTCGATAAACAATAAGATATTTAAATGAATTTAATTTTAATTAATATCAAAATGGAAGGAAAAGGATAGTAGCAGAATAGTGTAAACATAAATTGAATAACTAATGAAATATATTTTCAAAATATTTGTTCAATTTTTTTGAAAACAACAACTTCCACACACCCATGTGTATTAATTAAATCTTCGTTACCAAAAATTATTTCAAGTAATATATTTTCAAAATATACAATAATATTTTGTTATTGTCGTTTATTACCAACTACTGTGATGCTTGCTGGTTTTATTTATGCAATAAGCTTCTTGTTCGTAAAACACCACATGAATGAAAATAAAAAGGATTAGAATTTAAGACTTGTCTTGTATTTGAAAGGTTTCCCTTCTACATTTTCCGCGAGAGTGATATCGAGGGTTTTTCAAGATATAACGAAGTTCTAATACTTTCATAAGTCTTGGATGACTTTGGGGAATGGGAATATTAAATTTTTCATAGTAATATGCTAAAACAATTTCAACAAAGTTGTGATTTATTTTGTAATAACGGAATCTGTAGAAAATTCAAATACACGAATTTATTCAATAATTCACTCAAGCAGAATCCTAATATTCTTTGCCTGCAGTCGCACATAAAATGACTAATTATTATACCTATTCAAAAGAAGACAAATGCCGAGGATTGCTACTTTAAATTATCTGATTTTTCTAAATGAGTTACAATGTGATATTTTTTCATAAAAATAAAAATAGTCAAAATTTGTATAATATGATAAGACAAGACAGGACAACGCCTATCGGTTTCGCTAGTAACTTTAATATATGTAAAGGATTTTAAAAACAACATGATAACATAATTCCTCAAAGCAGAAATTGAAAAAATGACTAAATGTGATTTTACCTCTCTAGCCGTGACTAACAACTTCAGTATGTGGTCTCATCTTTTAGTTTTTTTTTATTATAATAAGTTATGAGGATGCAAACATTCATATGCATATAATATGAGTAAATGCGCCGTTTCAGTTTCAAATTATATTATGTATTATCGATGTTTATGGGATTCTTTACCCGAACAAAATAAGAACCCGCTCGAGAGTTGTAGATTTACCACGACGTTGTTTATAAGTATATGCATTTTTTTAAAACTCACATATTATTGGCTGCCAATGACCTTTTATTATGTTCTTGAAAAGTCGTTTACAAAGTAGCTTATATTATTTATTATTATTAAAATATGATTTGATACTTTTATAAAAATTATGAGGATGAGAGGGTATTCTTGACCAATAGGAACTATGGGGTAGAGAACGGAACTATCGTGGGGTTAACATTCAGATGGTAGTACACTACTATGGAATAACAGTGTTGCCAATCCTACCATTAAAAGCTTTGCTAATTTGATTGTCGTTAAATTAAGATATGTTTAAGAAAAAAGGGGTCATAGTTTCTAAAATACTTTTAAAATGAAGATAATTTGTTGGTTAATCACAAGTATTACATTTTATTAACTACTTTCAGGACAAATAGTTCAAATCTTTAACAAAAACTGCTTGCAAACACAATAAATCACTTTACATTCTTTGACTTCACTTGCGGACATTTTGACATCAGCATGACACAAATAACTGCGACAAATAATAAGAGTTATATTTCGTTAATTCTGAATTATTCTTTAATATCTGCAATTGTAAATAAATAGTTTAGTGTTATCAAAAAAAATCTTTAGTTTAAAAATAGATTACCCAAGTTGTTATTTCATTTCCACGAATTGTGAATACTTTTTAATCCTAAGTATGAATCTAAAAAATCCCTAAGAGTTTACTGAACAAGGTAGACAAAGGAGCTCTTAACCAAGCTATTGAAGCTGGGTAAGACATTTGAGGACAGTTAGCGACCTGGTGACTGGACACTGCACCCTGGTAAAACACCAGCAGAAAATGGGAAAAGTTAGTGAGCAGGAAATGTGAATTCTATGTTGAAACACCGGCTCACATACTTTGCTTCTGCTAGAATTTACTAGGAGAAAGTACTTTGGAGAGGAAATAATACAACTACTGAAAATCCCTCCAGTCAAACTAGGTCCTAACAAGGTATGTAATAAAAAACGTGGGGTGTCTACCCTTTCTTTTTCTATGAGAGTATATTTTCTACGCTCGGCCTAAATTTCAATTATTGAGTGAGAAATCGTATATAAAGTTATAGAACTGAATCTACAAAGTTTGTTTTGAATTTAGTTCATTGGCAGAACGTGCTAACTTTTATATTAGATGGAGTTGCTGAAACAGCTCAAAGTTTATTTGAATATAGCCAACATTTTACATCCATGCCAGGTATATATGGTAAAACCTATGTACTCTGGTGAAACTGGTGTTTATTTTATAACTTTTGGCTATTCAGCAGCGCATCTAACTTTGCCGACGCTACCGACACACTGTTTGCTAACGAGATTGAGATTATTTTAAAAAAAATTGCCATTTTATTTGGGTCTTTTACTACAAAATAAATTTCACTGAGGAAACTATATATATATATATAATATATATATATATAATATTTTGCAATGGTCTATTTTATTATTGAAGTTCAAATGCACTTTTAATTTTCTTAAATTTTCTCTGGTTTAATACGAAACATAGGTAAACTATGTCCAAAATCAGAAACTATAATAAATTCAAACTCAAGCTGACGAAGACGTAAACAAACAAGAACTATCTGTTTAATATTAAACTTTCGAAAACAGCCAGAGAATAGTCGACCATTGCCATCGTATGTAGGTGTACTGGTGATTGTTTACATCATTGATTTTCAAAGTGCTCCAGGTGGACCCCCAGGGGTCCACGGGAGACTAGTCGGGGTCTACGTTGGTATTGTAGTTCACATTTTTTGTCAAGTTTTATGGTAGAAATGTAACTGCGAGACCAGCAAAATTTTTAAAGTGGTCTATGAAAGTTTGGGAGACTCTGGTTTACATAGTCGGTTGCTTGGGCTTGAATTTAGTACATTAAGGCAAAATTTAAAAGTTAAAAAGGGAGTAACGGACTTTTCTACACAAGACTATCGTCAACGTCAACATTTAAGTTGTTAATAAACTTTAAAGTGTAAAAAGGGCCAATGACCGATCCGTGAGGAACATCCAAATAAAAGTAATAGCCTGTTACAATGTCAGCCCACTTACAAACGTGTAGGTGTTATATTACAACTACAAGACCGGTATCGGCTTTCGGTGTAATCCATTTATTGTTATGAAAATGATTATAGACATATGTATTGAACAAGCATTCCATTTCATTGTCGATGTTGCACATTTAACTCAATCTATGGATATTTATCAATTGAAAATTGGTCGAAAGCTTTCTTGTGATCGAATATGTGGAGGTTGTTCAAATCACCAGGACATTTCAGCCCAAACATGCTCGATGCAATTCATATCTTGTGAGCATCCCAGTAAATCCCATGTTTTCTACCCGGTCGTTCACAAGTCTTGCTTGGTGAGGACGAGCATTATCATCAATAAAAACCTGTGGCGCCGGCAAATGGTACGACTATAGGTTCAATAACCATCCAATCTGAACATGATTTTTATAGAATAACCATAGCCTGTCAATCTAAAATGACGTATTGTAATAATAAAGAGTCATATTCATTTTCCTGTACTAAAAGAAGTGTTATAGGCTTTAGGATTAATGTTCTTAGACTGTTATCGGAATAATTAATATTATTTGTTAGTTTTTATCTCACATTCACTCCAATTAGACTAGTGGTTCCTTTAGACCTATTTCCTAAGGAATTTCAGGATAGTCCAGCGTTCAAGTGTAATCATTGTTTGCTGAATCAAGATCAGCAGCAGCAGCAGCAGATCAGTGCTTCCATCATAACATACGCCGCCCCACACACAAACTGTCCCTTCCACTTAAAGAAGTGGTTGGCGCCATTAGATTTGCATTATACCTCTGTCCTCTTGCTCTCCAGACTAAAATTCGACCATTAGAGGTATACAACCCCGAAATCGTAATTCATAGGGGAAAAGGCAATGCCAATTCCATTTTTTTTGCTCTAGATAAAGCCCACTGATGTCTGCATGCACGCCGTTAACTGTGGCCAAGTAGAGCGTCTTCTTACTCTCAAATTACGAATATGCAACCTTCTTCTGAAAGTCTGGTCAGTAGTTTGTCTGAAGAGGCTGCTGTTAGCGTGAAGTGCGGAGGACCACACCGATCCAACGACTGCCCACGACCGAAGACCAAGCCGGCCACCTGCGCAAACTGCCAGGGAGAACACCCGGCGAACTACAAAGGATGTCCAAAAGCCCCAAACAACCAGAAGACAAGGACAACTGCAACAGCGGTGAAGAAGACAGGAGTCAGCTACGCCCAAGCCGCAGCTAACAAGAAAACAACAACGACGACAACAACAAAACAACAGATCCTCGAACAGGTGACAAAGCTATTAGCTCAGCTAATGGCTTAAAGTCGCTTGTAAGAGATCGGAAGAAAAGAAGACACACTCTATAAGGGTGTTTTCAGCCAAAATTACCGGCTGAGGACGCACTTTGTAGAGGCAGCGCAAAACACACACAACAGAAGACACAGACAAAACGGAAGATCGCCGAAGAAAAAACCACCGAGGTTACACGGCCAAAGAGAAGACGGCTCGCCCCCAGCTGCTAGCCCTTTTAGCTAGGGACGAGCTGTACGCCGAAACGCGAACTACGATGATGAGACCCATCGGATAAGATGGGGGGATGTGGTGGAAGTCCTCCCCGGAGATGTACCTCGCTTAGAGAGGAACATCCTGGGTGGGACGGGCTCATCAAGGTTGTGTGTGTGCTGCTGTTAGCAGCAGCAACCTAACCTAACCCCACAGTGATAATATCTGTTTTAAACTGAAGTGTATACATTGACAATGCGCCTGTGCACCGACTGAAATAAAAAACGCTTTCGTCGCATGATTCTGACCACTATACGCTCGGCACCCTGGCGGCTTGGGACGTTCTAAAGCCGCGTCCACATTATGTCGAATGGTGTCGGTCTACATGGTCGATCGACAATCGACTATTGTAAAACTGCGTCCACATTATGGATCGACAATGTCGGGCGACCATCCACACTGAATCGACATTGTCGATCGACAATGTGGACGCGACTTTACGTTCTCGTCTGTTTTATGACATTAGTATGCATTCAATCATACGACGCTAAGTCGTCGTCGTTGGCCGACTCTGCACAAACCGCCACATGCGTCTTTAGCTTAACCGCGCAGCGGCTTCCAAGTATCCAACGCACTAATTGCTACAGTTGCACTGCCTGTAATCGTTGCAGTCGAAAACATTCGATATTGCCACGTTTAACTATGAAACAGCTAAAGTGCTAAGTATGTAGTCATTATAATTAGAAAAGGGACTTTTTATTATTAACAATATTAACAATATGATTAAACGTTAATTCTTTAATGTGCTTGTTTCCTTGGATTTTTTCTATTAACATTATTTTTCAATTTATGAATATTAAAAAATGAACACTTTTCCAAATTTGTTATGGGCTTCTTCAAGCTCTGGCAGCATTGTACGAAAACCATAATGACCACACCCTCCGAATTACATAATTGATGATTTTTATCGACCAGCTGACTTCTTATTAGCAAGCGCGTGCGTGTGTTCTTCCCTATCACTTCCTCAATTAACTGATATTGATTTATCCAGTGGCGTTGGTATTGTCAGTGACCTTTGTATTTTCAGTTTTACTTGGTAAAAAAGGTACCGTACGCCATTTGTACATTTATGACAGATGACAGATGTTTCCTCGCCTCTTACCGATGCCCTGTAGCTTCAGATAAACTTGCTAAACTATAAATTTTCCTGAGAAAAATGCAGGGATGAAAATCTAGCCTTGACTATTATAGCATATCATAAAACTGAGATACATCAAAGCATGGCCCGTTTTCAGCAAGTAAATAATAGGTTACTGCTCTTATTAAAATATTAATAATATTCTCAAAGTTGACAACTCGTAAAATACCATCTACTGGCCTATTTCGTAAATACATATGTCTGCATCTGAGGAACACGATTTGCAGTGTATTTTTCCAACACCCCTGCCCTGACCGAGTTTTTGCAGACAAAAGAGTGGGCACATACTTATTATTTAAACTACAAAACTTTCTAGCGGATTACCTACCTTATTTTGAATATTGGACGAAGTTATCGACGAATTCAGAGCGTGAGTTACTTACTACTACAATACGTTGTGACACGACTCTATCGGTGAATTATGAAACTTCAACTGCCAAAAGAAAGTACAAGGCTATTATGCTATGACTAATTCAATAATTATTTTTTTTAATTTCTTTTTTTCTTTGATATTATTAAAAAAACATCAAATATCTTATTGTGAGTGGTGAATTGGACTTGGATCACTTTTCCAGGCAACAAAGATAATACAAATTTTATTTTATTCAACTTTTTTTTTAATGTTTTATTTTTGATGCCTACACATCTAACTCATAATAAAATCTTCTCACGACCTGCTAGATTTTATTTTTTCTGATGCCTATAATCTTCAGTTTTGAATTCATTTTCTCACAAAAGTAAAAAATGTGAATGTGATCATTTTTCCGTTTAGTCTTCGGTTATCGGCACGCAATTCCACTATGTCTACATACAATGAAATGTTAACAAATATAAACAAATTCTAAAACCAGTGTAGACCAACTTCGGTATCGCAGCTTTGTAGTTGTATAGTTTGTCTTAAATCGTCTTCGCTTTTGCCGGCAATCATGAAATTAATGGGCCAATTGCAATAAATCATATGACCAATAGCTGCTGTAAAAGACATCGCCAGTGGCGGACTGTTTAAAATTTTAAAAAGTATCAAATTGACAAATAACTATCTTTTTGTATTTTTATCATACATTCATATTATTATTAAATGTTAAATAAACTATAACCAGGCCCGCCCTTGCCTGGTCACTCGACTGTTGTTGGGTTGGGTTTCATTTCAGGTAAAATTCTTTTAAGAAGGTTGTAAATGATCGTATTTAGATGATTGCCGGCAAAAGTAAAGACGATATATTTTGAGACAAACTATATCTACTTCAGGCTTCACTTTCTGAAGAATATGGTAGAATAAAAGTTTACACCATTCACTAATTTTTCTCAACCATCTACCAATTCTCTGATAAGCGATATATTTATAATAAGAACTAAATAAAATACAAATCAAATATTTCCTTAGAGATAACGCATATATCATTAAGTTGACTCATTTTAACGTAAATGATAAAAATCATGTGTTTTTGACGTACCTACTCTATACCTCCGACAAAATTTAAAGTGATAAAAACCAAGGTTATGTATAAATAATTCAGAATGAATAAGTTAGGCCAGTTGATAAACAGACTGATAAAATGTATTATTCCATCATCTGTGAAAATTTCAATATTCTAACTATAACGGTTTATGATATGAAGTCTGTTGACAGACGGCAGAGAAGTCTAAGTACTAGGGTTCGTTTTTTATCCTCTGGGTATGGAACAATAGAATAGAGGAGATCTGACTATTGAAAATATTTAGGTCTTAGACAATCAAAGATTTTTCTGGGAGACTACAACCTGTTGCCAAAGAATTAATCAGTCAAAGTAAAACTGCACTGAGCTCATACTTGCGAATTGCAGAGCAATTCAGAATCGTAGGGTACAAAAACGAGAAGTTTACTGGATGGAAGTTGAAGCCTGCAGATATAGTTAAATTTTACCGGGAAATAGGAGTAAAGGAGATACTAGTATTTGAGACTCTCCTTAGGAAAAACCTATAAGTAAGGGGCATAACAGATACACACATTAAATTTATTTAGTTTGAACTGGGGTTAATACAACTGTGCAACCATTTAGTGCTTTTTGAAAATTATCAGGCCTACACAAAGATGCTCAAGTGTATGGGTTGAATATAGCATAATATAAGCCAACAATATACTCCTTGTCTGGCCTAAATGTTCAAAGTTTTAATAATACTAAAATAATAAAATCCTGACCTATATTTCAGTTATCAGATAACGTGTAAACAAAACTCATCGGATGGGACATAATAAAAAAAATAATAGAATTGGGTCAGAGTTTATCGGCTTTTTTTTATAACCGTCAATAAAAACTGAACTCATATAAAAAATATATATAAATTTTATATTACTGGATACCTTATTGGGATTTATATTAAATTTTAAATTATTTCTGAGTTCAAACTAGTCGGAAGCCGAATTTTACCATTTCTGAAAGCAGTTGCATTTATTTGTCAAATAATTAATTTTAGCGAAACGTCTGATGGTATAGCAATTTTAGTAAAGCAATGAAGAATCTTTCACAATATTTCGTTGATTCAGTATCTGGCTTATAGGATTTAGATAATAAATTGATTTGGTGAAAAATCACCTAGTGGTTCATATCACGTCAAATTGACCCCTTTCGACTTGGACGAATTTCGGTCGGTTTTCTTTTATCTTATAAAGAAGTTCTGCAGAAGGAAAAAATTCAACATTTCACTATTTTACCTGTTTTTTAAAATTTTGTTTTAAATACCTCTAAAACTATTGCAATTAAAAAATTACTTAGTGTGGGTTTTAAACGGGATGTGGAAAAAAAATTTCAAAAAGAGAAAAATTTCGAATTATTTTGAATTACCTATTAAAAATTGTCAAAATCGACAATAAATTTTTGGCACAGATTTTTTTGTAGACAACCTTGTACTATCTCGAAATTTTTTTTAAAATATGAATTTTTGAATTTTATAAGAAAATTTTTTTTCAATTCAAATATTTTTTTTTTAAACAAAAATAACTTCGAAAAATCTCAGGACCTCTCACGATTGGTACAGGGCTGTATCCAAAAAATTTGAGCTAAAAATGTATTGTCGATTTCAACAATTTTCAATAATTCAAAATTTAACAAATTCGCGATTTTTGGAATTATTTTTTTGATCCAAGAATTCATATTTTTAATTAAACAAAAAACACAGTCCTAAAATTCCAGGATCTATCACGATTAGTATAGTCTAACTATTGTTAATGTGATGACTCATATTTTTAATCCGTTTGAAGGAAAAAGCCGCCCAATGACTTGCATACATTTTCTTTATAAATTCGAATATTGTGAAATAATGCTTTTCGAATGTAATTCAAATTAATATAGTGGATTAAAATTAACCTGCATAAAATTTGTAATACAATACAAGGTCATCACATTAACATTATTTACACTATACCAGGATGTATGCAAACAAATTTGAGCCAAAAATTTATTGCACATCAATTTCCACAATTTTTAAAAAGTAGAGATTTTGAAAATAAATAGATTTTCCGAAATTTTTTTCATAGCCCCAGGTATCCCCTTTGAAACTAACTAAATAATTTTTTTAAATAGTTTTCGAGATATTTAAAACAAAAGTTTAAAAAAAGTGGTATTTAGAATTTAAAAAAAAAAAATTTCCTTCTGCCGAACTTTGTTAATAAGATTAAAGAAAATTTCTGACCAAAATTCGTCCAAATATAAAGGGGTTCAATCCAAATACTGATCTATTTGACTCACAACTAATTTTATATTATTGACAACTAACGATTATTTTCATTTCAAACTATAATTCTAAAACAATATTAAAAGTTATTATTTCGAAATTACCACTTTATTTTATCTATAAAAAATTTAATCTAGTATTATTGAATTTTATTTAGTGGTTCAACTGAAATCGTATAAACTATACTTCAAAAATAGAAAAAGATAAGTTAATAATAGACATTTTCAAATATACAGTCATAATTATTATTTAATTTAAGCTATTCTATCGGCCGAAGTAGATCTTCCCGCGACATCAAGGCGATAGGATAGATAGTTTAACATCGGTCAATATCATTAAAGATTCGCAGTTCACGCCGCAAGCTATTATAGCGGGCAGTCCTTTGGAAAGCATCTACATAGCTTTGGCACCGAATCGTAGTGGTGCATAGGCGGACGGCCGGACGCTTCGATGGCATTCAAGCGGTGCACTCAGTGTTGCATCGAATGTGCGGATGTTGAACTAGGTCCGTCTCAAGGTCTTCGGAAGGCGCGAGAGACTCGACCAAAACCAAGAAAGAATAAACCGTAGAAGAGGTGGAGAAGGCAGGAAGTGTGACGAAGACAACTAACACAGGCGTACTGTATTAGACTAGGAGGTTTAAGCATAAAAAAATATACATTATCGGAGAGGAATTACAAAAGTTGTTTTTAATAGCTTGATATATATATAATGTGTAGTATAATAATGAAGAAAAAGTTTATCTTACGTTTAATAAAAAAAGATTCTTGATAAAACGCTCTACACGAGTACAACATGTGTTGGCTGGAATACAGGGGAAATGAAAAATAATGATTTTGAGTTATTATCGATTAAAAAAATTTTATTATTGCTTAAAAGGAACTCAAGTTCTTACCGTGTGTCCCGCGACATGTTCTTCAATTTTGTTTTTCAAGTTTGATTTCGAACAAGAAATGTTGATCGCACTGCTTTATTGAGGAACGCATTGTAATGTACACTAGGTTATTCAAGAAGGGGAAGGAAATATAATCATTGAATTAGCCATTCCCCTTCTTGAATCACTTAATTTGCGTGTTACAAAGTATTAGATATTCTTCAAAAATGGAAAAGGTGAATGCATTGAATACTTTGTAACGCGCATATAAAGTTAATCAAGAAGGAGAAGGGTAATTCCAATTATTAAATTCCCTTCCCCTTTTTGAATAACTAAATGTTCATTACAAAGTATTGGATATCTCAAGGGTGAATCCAATGATTATATTCCCTTCCCATTCTTTTTTCTCATATTTACTCACATTTACCAAAACGACATGGTCATTGTGAATTCAAGGTAAATTTACCTTCTTTGGAATTGTTAATGTTAGCTTAATGCACATTACCCAAACATTTTCCGGAAAATGTGTACATTTTCGCAATATCTACTTTTACCGTAACATAAATATACACCTTAATATTCGAGAACAAACCTGAATAGTCTAAAACTGTTTGCGAGTTTAAGAACAGCTCGCGAAGCTGATCAGCTTTGTACCCTGCTTTGCTTTAGGTAGAAAAAACCGATATTTTTTAAAAACTTAGATCAAAAATTCAGCACGATCTGAATCATATATTTATTCATAGGCAATTATGAACCAATAGAGATGACATTATTTGTTGTTTCCTGAGAAATATTAATTTTTATCCATTTATTTATGTATGCATGTGCCTATATTGGGGTGACATCCAGTGAGACCTAAAAGTTATATTATGCACTTTTACTGTCAGTTTTGTAAAGCAGCTTGTTCAACTTTTTAAGCAATCTACGTAAACAAATACTTTTCCAATAATAAACCCCTTACATTGTGGTTTTATGAAATACATTGCAATACTAACAAATTTTGAGTTTCATTTTCCGATTTAATCACAAAACTTTCAGTCTATTAACGTTAAAATATAAAAGATAACATTCAATGTAAATGTATAATGTACGTACAATCATAAAATAAAAATAGTTTCTGTCCCCTTTCAGATAAGTCAGTGTTACAACCTTGACATCGACTGTTAGCTGCCTGTGATTGGAATGCAAGAACAAAGAACTGCAGCGAAGAGCGATCACCGATTACTTGGATTATTGCTGGTTTCTTTCTAGTGAGGACGACTATATACATCGATGGCCTTCTACTTAATTGATCGGTTTTTGGTTAGTTTCGGTTTCGATACAACTTTTTTTTGTATCTGTGTGAGAGTATTAAAACGATGTAGTTTTGATAGTAGAGATAAAAAGTAAATTTTATTCATTTTTTATTACTACACTTATTATATTTTCTATGCGTAGTTGGAAAAAAAATGTATCAATGTTTTGGTGATAACATTTAGTCAAAAACCATAGGCATAATTTAATCTGGTAATCGTCAATCTCAAATTTTTACAATTTTATTTAATGTTATAGTGAACAGTCCTTTCGCTAGGCCCTTCTTGAAGAAATCCTTTCTTGGATGTTTCTTCCTCTTCCATGCACAGCCGACAGATAGGTTCCCTCCTATATAGGACTATTGTATGCATCCTTAGGGAACAGCAACCGGTGACTATACTATAATTTTATTTTTCAATCTCTCGACATTAGAAAAGACCAGAAAGTTTCTTGTACCGTTACGGGATTAAGCTACCTACCCGACACAAAAGTAGGAAAGTAGGAAAAAGAAATAGTGTTCACGATAATATTTTAATATTACTTTGATGGTTCATCCTGTATTGATTTTGCAAGGGCCACAAATATTAATTACTTGGCCTCAATTTATGTATAAACTAAAGTTAGTCACTTTACTACAAGTGAAATAGCTATTTGTATTACTAGGGAGGAAAGTGCCACCTTTTCTCCCGCTTCGCGTCGGGCAGTAACTTTAACTCGTTTTTTCGGTATACTTTCAATTAGGTACCTACATAAACAAATTAGATCCCATACCAATAATCAATCATGCTATAAAAAATCTGGATTTTGTAAGACCTTTTATACCTAGTTTATTAACGTGAAGACTAGAATTCGAAAGGATAATAAAAGTTTTATAGTTCTTTAACAATGGCGGGACTTCCTATTAACACCAAGAAATTATTTTATTGAAGGACACGACAGTAAAAATTTAAGTAGGTAGTTCGACAGATTATGTCAAAGGACTGTAATATTTCAGGACCGGTTGGTAACTTTGGTCAAGAAATTTATGGTTATCAGCAAAAAATTCAATATATATACAGATCGCGAAAAGTCTATTCTACTCGAAAGAGAGAGAAGAATAATTGTTGGCAGTCAGAGTTGGGCGTGTGTTCAGTTCCAGCTACCAATCTGTTATGAAAGCAGCGTTGCCACTTTAGAATGTTTGCTACTTTTTGAGGAATAAACAACTTATTTTGCATTTGACTTTTAACACGGGATAACGCTGTATTTAGTAAGAGAAAATCGATATTGGTAATATTACTGACTTTTGAAAAATAAGTGAGATCAACACAAATAAGAATAAAATATTGCTAAAGAAAAAAATTGGACAAATTACAATCTGCAATAGGTACATGAAATCTATAAAACTTACTTTCGATTTAACAAATTATTGGTAGCAAAAATTGGGAATATCTTTAACAGATAAGTACATTTGGCAACAGCGGTTGAACACACGTTCATCGCTGACTGCGCACAATTATTCTTCTCTCTCCCTTTTAAGCAGTTTTTCTAATATTTTCCTTGTTGTACCTACTTGTGTAAATCGTATGTCGCGATTAGAATTTTCGCAATCTGTATATACCTTGTAGTTTTCATTTTCCAAATAGATATCTTCATAATTTAGTCGATGGCGCCCACGATTAAAAAACCCGCACTGTATATTACGTCAAAAGCTGTTAAATTACAACAAAAAAGTCAGTTGTTAAAATTATGGTAATTGTGATACCAGCTCGCGGGACCGTCATTTTATCTCTCACGAAGATGCTTTTCATCAATTACTCGTAAATAAATTTGTTGGAGGCGATTAAATGAAAGTGAAATGAGTGAAAACCCGATGGTTAACAACATCTTTAGCAGTGTTCTGACGTAGCGTCTCAACGACAACGTTGCCATATCTCACATAAACACCGATATACCACGAACAATGTTAAGAATGCTTGAAAGAATGTCTTTGTTTCTAAGAGTAGTTATATTTATATACATAAAGGTTGACTCACAGTTTAATTAAGAAATAGACATTGACGTAATCAAATTATATAAAGGGAAATCGGTGTTACACTATTTTTTGTAGTTTTTGCTCCAAAATATTTTGTTTATTTAAATGTATATGTATTAGTTTTCCAGTATACTGTCCTTAATTTAGGTGCTTATTGTATGTAAAGAGTAATATACAGGGTGTCCAGGGACTATTGGAAAACAAATTCATTACATACGGAGTGGTTCATAACTATGGAATTATTTTGACCAAAATAAGTTCACTGATTATTTTTCGACGTTTCTTAAAATCAATAATATGCTTCTTTATTTGTCACAAGGGTAAGTTTCAACCAATTATGTCATTATTATAGGGGATCTTGTGATTATTCTCGGGAATAATCACTATGGCTAGTAAGTGTCAGATAGTTGTCAAAATAATTACCTAATTGTGTCAACCCGATATATAAAATGGGTGAAAATTATCGGTTTAGTACCTTTTCTGATGCAGGAATAACAGAAAAAAATTTTAGAATCAAAAAATAATCTAGTCAAATATAACTCGCGAGTTCCATAAACTAGAAAATAATTTGACAGATTTTGTTCAAACTTGTTGCCATTTGGAAATAGACAATTGCCTGGCAACAAGTTTTCAAAAAATCTGTCAAATTATTTTCAATTTATTCTCACTCTCCTGTTATATTATTACTGATAATTTTTTACTGAATATAGTAACCAATCAAATTACTTAATTTTAAGTCATGTGTCCAATCACCTCAGGATTACAGCGATAATACCCTACATGTGGTGTTTTCAGTTTGGTGTTTATTTTTTATTGACTATTTCATTAGAGTAAATTGATAACTGACAAAATTTGAAGGTTTTGAACTGGCAATTTTTTGTCTTGTCGCGGCAATTTTTTGACGTTTAATATATCAAATCTATGTGTATAAAATTCTATCACTCTGTGATAAAATTCAATATAAAATCTTTGTTAGTGGTTTCTAAGGAAACTAAGTTG
>CAJUYG010001894.1:9242-47870 GCA_910591675.1 Galerucella calmariensis | reverse complement strand
TGACTCGTCAAAAGGTGACACAGATAAATTTAATTTGTTTCAAGAAATATCTTCTGTATGTTCCTTGTGGTATATTATTCATTCTTTTTTTAATTTCTTGGGAAATTAAACCACAATATTTTTGAATTCTTTATTTCAAGAAAGTCTGAACGTTTCTTTGAAGCTTACAGAATTTTGTCCAGCACAGATCTCATATTTGTTCTTCGAACGACATTTTTTATTCACTCATCACAATTTTTCAAAAGTCCTGGTATTCCACCAATATTTTCTGCACTATATAATGTTCCTCTACTTCAGTATTCCCTTAATACTCGCTGAACCGACTTTACTACTTAAAAAAAATGTGAAGTAATAATGTACCCACTGCTTGAGAATATTTTTGGTTTTTCATCCAATATTTATTTATTTATCTGTCAAAACTATCAAAAATGAAAACTATCAGCTTATGTCAATATTAAAAAGTGTTGTGTGAAGCTGGGCTGAATCTGACCAATCAGAGGTCTACAGAATTGCCAACTTAAATTCAAATCACTCCTCCTGGTTTTTAAATGAGGTATAATAAAAACTACAGCTTGACTGATTTGTTTTTTTCCTCCTTATCCCGCGACCCCCCTGGACACATCACGCGACCCCACAGTTTGAGAACCCCAGGTCTAGAGATAACCATATTACCGAAGCGAGTAAAATTTAGAACAGTATCACGGAGTTTTATTATAATATTGTACCCAATTAAAACATAATCTTACATATGCGTAGCCCTTCTTTTACAGTCCAGCCTATTACTACATTTAAAGCCATCTGGAGTCTGTCTTTACAAAATTTAAAACATTTTACATGCAAAATTATCTGTAAAGAAGTTTCATCTGTCGACGGAATAACATAAAGCAACAACTATAGAGTTAATTGTGTCAAAAATTAAGAGAGAGGGAGATAAGCTTCATTGTCGTGAAAAATTTTACAATTTTATGGACGAAGCTGCTAGATTGGAAGAGGTGCAAGCTACAAGACCCCCAAAGCGAAGGTACAATTCAAACTAAAGTAAAGTGAAGTTACCACTTTCAAAAACTCTATTTTGAATGTATCAACAAGCGAGTGGAATTGGTCCCAAAGGATGTAAAAATGCATTTATCTTCGTGTAGAACATTTTGGAAAACAAGTGTTAAAAAGTTATCTTCCGTTGTTTTTCTAGTTCTATGCAAAATATAAAAGACAACCCTCGTATAGTAAATAAATCGACCTGCCTCGGTAAATTTGCTAAATTATTCCTTTATAATACAGGGTGTCCCAAATAAGAGTGACTGATTTTAAACATAAATGCCCAGCTTATTAATTGCTCCAAAGAGATGTGGTTTTCACTAGTTTCACTAGTTTATCAAAGAGATTTTTTCAGGCTTGGCTGGCATCTCATCTCATCAACACAGTGTGCTTTACTAATGTTGGTCAAATTCAAAGGGAGAAATATGTATTATTTCAAATGAAACATCCTATAATTTTTGATCTCATTCGAAAGAGCAATCATTCTCCTTTCCAAAAATGTATAGTTTCCTATATTTTGTTTCATTAACAACAAAGCTATTCGAAGTTTCATGTAGTAGTACATTTTTAATCAGTAGTTTCATATGAACGTATTTTGATGCCTAAAATCAACTCATGCTGTGTCCGTTTGACGCATAACAACAAAATCAGCAATTTTGACACTAGTAATTTTGTTAAGTCATATAAGTCGGTTTCGGAATGATCTATACAGTGAGTAAAAAAGCTCAAACTGTAAAAATCTATGCAGAAACGAAATCAATAAACAAGGAGGATATCCAGAAGGAAATTTATGAAAAATCCGCCGTCACTGAATATAATTAAAAAAATGTATGTACAATTTATCGAAACTGGTTGCATTGCACTCTTAAAAAAACCAAGAAGTAATGATGGTCTTTTAAACAAGTTGATGTCAATTAATGAAGTGACACATGATAACGATCATAAAATTTCTATTAGAAAAATTGCTGGAACTTTGGAGCTAAAAATTTTAAGATTAACTCCATACAAAATTCAGACTTATCAAAAATTGTACGAGTCAGATTATGAAAAACGAGTAATGGTATGTGAGACTTTACTTGACTCATTAAGAAACGAACCCAATTCATTATGAATTATGTCTGATGAAGCAATGTTCCACATTAATGGCATGTGTAACAAACATAATTGTAGAATATGAGGTTCTCAAAAACCAATTTCTTTTAATCAATTTGTTGTTATGCGTCAAACGGCCACAGCATGAGTTGATTTTATGCATCAAAATACGTTCATATGAAACTACTAATTAAAAATGTACTACTACTTGAAACCTCGAATATCTTTGTTGTTAATGGAACAAAAGAAAGAAAACTATACATTTTTGGAAAGGAGAATGATTGCTCTTTCGAATAAGATCAAAAATTATAGGGTGATCCATTTGAAAAAATACATATTTTCCCCTTTGAATTTGACCAACATTAGTAAAACACCCTGTGTTGATGAGATGAAATGCCAGCCAAGCCTAAAAAAATCTCTTTGATAAACTAGTAAAACTAGTGAAAACCCCATCTCTTTGGAGCAATTAATAAGCTGGGCATTTATGTTTAAAATCAGTCACTCTTATTTGGGACACCCTGTATATAAATTTCTATACTTTTTTATCAAAAAATCCGTCAGCTGCCAATGGTTACATTGGACTGCAACTTATTAATAGACGCTGCACTTAATAATCTTGTTAGAGAATATTATGAGGGTTTATGGAAGTCCATTGTATACCTAAATCAATATTGAATATTCTCTTTCTCTTTATCACCGGTCAAAGTCATCTTTTAAATAAATAATCTTTTTAAATACAAAAAGACATCCCATACAGTTTTAACCAATCGACAGTAGCAGACTTATTGGATTTTATACTCACCCTCCTTTTCTAACGCAGAGCTATTTTACAAACACGTTGCCAAGTCTTCTAATTTGTCCCCACATACAAAAATCATGAATTTTTTATTTTTAAATTTAAAAAAAATCTTTATTCACAACCATATATGTAATGCTGTCATTACTAACGTCATTGAAGGTTGAAAGGTGTCATATCTCACACCTTTACTTCCCGCCCGCCCTCTAAAATAATGTGATCGTTACCTAATATCTATTTTAGATGATTATTTTTTATATTTAAAATATAACACATTGATAAATATTATAATACCATCAATTCTTCATCTTAATAACTTAATATCCATCCGACTTTATCTGACATTAATGTACAAAACTCGGTAGGAAATTTCATGCTTGTCTCGAGATAATAGCTAACTAATCTCTCGACAGTAAGGAAACTCTTCCCACCGTAATTTCCCTTAATCGTTACAAAACAAAAATAGCCTTATGTTATGAAACAGTATTAAATAACACTAATAACAGTAAATTAGTGGGTAATAATATTCCAAATAAACGAATCAACTCAAGTAAAATTGAAATTAAAGATAACAACACCTTGTATTGCATAAAAACACAATGAATCGAAAGACTGGTGAGAGGTGGGTGTAAATTTCTGGTTCCCGCGTGACGTAACTGCGCGGCTCGGACGCAATTTGGAGTAGAAATCAGCATACCGTGAGTAAGTGTATCGTGTGTGGATGGAGGTTTCTTCTTCCATTCCACAAAATCTGCATTCTTCTTCCTCCACTATTTTGAGCTTTTTCAGGTGCCCATTCATGCGACAATGTCCCGTTAGTATCCCTGTTAAAACTCTTAGCGCAGTTTTACTTTGACTTATGCATTCATTTGATCTCAACAGGTTGTAGTCAGTTGATTGTATAAGCCCTTCTAGATCTTTCCAATGGTCTGTATTTGTCTCTGTAGTGAGGGTGAGTGTAGGTTCACAGTACTTAGGCCACAAGTGACCCATTGTACATCCTCCCGAGGAAGTTGTCCTCCTAGGTCATCGTCCATTCTGTCCTTCCCAGGAATATGGACAGGTCACTAGGACCTAGGTCCTTTATGAAGGAAGAAAGAAATGATAAAAGTTCTTTGCACTACAAGTCGTTCTTAATATAGTTATTTTGATTTTGTGCTTTCTTCGACAGTTTTAATTGCTTATGTATTTTATAAAAAAAGGATAATTAAAACAATACAAATACAAACAAATTTAAAATATATACGAAAAATTGTCAGTTGTTAGACAAGCAATATATATGACAGGTGTTGACTTCTGCCTATTTCCAGGATTTCATCCCCCGCTGCGCTTGGCAACGTAGCATGACGGGGGTTGAATCGTTTCGTTCGTAACAACGTAAGCCGCTGTTCCAATGAGAGACCCAAAAACGTGTCTGTATTGTATATGCGATGTAATAATACGGCATTGCAGCTAGAAATTTTTATTTATAACAATAAGTTTGTGCTAAAATGGTATTTAAAGTTATCGAGACGTGTTTGGAATAGTTAAAATTTCGTATTCTGTTTGCATTCGTATTGAATCTACTACCTTATCTAATACAAGTAAACGTAAGGAAAAATAGAAAGTGATATTGTTCGCGGAATGCCAATATAAAGTGCCTGCATTATTTATATATACGTAGAAATTTAGCACAATACAATGTTCGCCTTAGGATTGATTTATAATGCTACTAAGGCATCTTTTCAAATGGTTCAGGATATGGATTTTGGAGATGCTAGTAAGTATATTCAATATAAGTTCGATTTTTTTTTGTTTTTTCAAATACGTGAAATATTTACAGATATTCTGAGAAACTTCCTTATTTTTTGAAATACCACCATGATGTTTTCAAACCATATACTTTTTATATGCCTAGAGCCTAACATAAGTCAAGACACAAGCCTATGATGTAAACATACTGATTCATCTTATTCTTTAATAAATAGTGCTTTGAAATTCGTAATAAAATTACTTGGGTCACTAAGGAAACTTAGATACAAACGTATTAAGGTTGAATTGTCAAACTTGACGCATATAAATATAATTGCTAGTGTTCTCGAAAGTAAAATGATAATAAGCGATGATGAATTTTCCATTTATGTGAATCCTCCAGGGCTGATTGAGGCAGTTATTTACTGCTTCATTTGAATTATTGCCAAAGAAATCACGACAAAAATACGAATATTTATATATACACAACTGTGAGGAAATATAATTACCCTACAGTGAGGAAATTTTGACTTTTTCTTCAAGAAATCTTGTCTGGAATGTCAAAGTTTCCTAGCGATTTGCAAAATAGTAATTTACCTGACTGGTGCGGAAAGTGATACTTTGCCGCACGCTATTGCAGATGGCTCACGCACGTGCTAGGTACACTATTTTTTATACTACCATGCGGAAAAAACCCAAAAGTTAACATAAAGAAACATTTATTATAGAATACATATGAACAAATCAATTATTATTATTTGACATACATTTCATGAGGCTTATTTGGTAAACTATAATCATACAAATATATATTTTAAATATTCAAATGTCAGTATACTCCCCAAAAACTTAATGTACTTACTTTAATTTACTTTTTCTACACCCACATGTAAATTATCAATTTCCTGCACAGTTTACAGAATGGAAATGTAGGCCATATCGGTTAACTGAACGTATATGATTTCATATACATCCTAGAACGTATATGAAAACCACCAATCAGGATTCGCGTTTAGTACTCGTCACTCATCTTTTTTTCAATTTAAAGAAACGTCAAAATAACTTCTCAAAAAAAGTCTCTCCCGGAAGCACTGGATCAAGAATATTTATTTACAAAAATAAACTTAAATAAAATAATCCGTATAAATTAATAACAAATACTAAACAGAATAAAATGGGTATTTAAGGGACTTCTTATAAAAGTATGTAATACTTCTGACGATAATTTATAATAAACCTCGGTAGTCGAGTGGTATACATACCGGTTTCTCACGCGGTAGATCCGGGTTCGATTCCCCGTGAAAAATTTTTTTTTAATTGTTAATTTTATTTTTGAATAATTATTCTGCTTGAAACAGGTAGACGCTTGAAATATTTAGCAGAATTAGTAGTTTACCTAACTAGTGCGGAAAGTGATACTATTCCGCACGCTATTGCAGACGGCCGAACGACGCTTTAGCGGAAAAGTCACTTTACGCACGTGTTAGGTACACTATTTTTTCTACTAGCATGCAGAAAAAAACCCAAAAGTTAACATAAAGGAACATTTCTTATTAAATACATATCAACTAATTAATTATTATTATTTGACATTCATTCGATGAGGCTTATACCAGGGCCATTGAAAAATGATTGAAAAATAAGTTGTTTTTTTATTAAAAATTATGGCAGAATTATAATATATTTATTAAATTTTCAATCATTTGGTAAATTACAATCATACAAATATATATTTTAAATATTCAAATGTCAGTATACTCCCCAAAAACTTTACAAATTTACTTTTTCGCACTAGTGCGGAAAAGTGACTCTTTCCGCACTGAAACGGAAAGTGGACTTTTCCGCACGCTAGTAGGAAACATTCATTATTATAGATAAAGGTACGGTACCCTTCGTGCGGGAGTCCGGCTGACAGCATCTACTTATAACAAGCAGTTTATTCAAATGTTTATTTTCTAGATTTTCTCTTAAATGGGTCGTAGAAAAAACATACTGTTCGACTCGTGTGGATTGTCCATATCCACACTAGTTGCACAAACTACTATTTCCACACTAAAATGAGTGCGGAAAAGTGGATTTTCCGCACGCTAGTTTTTTTTTGCTTTTTTTTTCAAAAATTTAGGTATTGAGGGAATAATTGTTAACTCTCCAGTCAACTGTTTATTTTAAAATTATTAAACAGATCCAGATTACCTTATGGTATTATTTTTTTGTTATTTCTGTGAAATGAAACCTCAATCTTACAATTTCAAATGATAACGTCAGCTGGAATGCTACCGACACGTGGAAAATAAGAATATTCAAAACAAATCCAAAATACTCTTTCATTTGATATGTCACATGGTACAGTTTGCAACAATTTAATTTTCAATTAAATTTGCTCCCAAAAATATAGTCGAAATAATCGAAATAAATTTACATTCCTTATTTGGCGTTACAGTTATTCATAATGTGTATAGTTTAGTTCAAAATATATCGTTGGCCTCTGATGCCATAAAAAATAACCTATCCACTTGAAAAAAAAATCTCGCCCCCGGGTGGGCTCGAACCACCAACCTTTCGGTTAACAGCCGAACGCGCTAGCCAATTGCGCCACGGAGGCTCATGCTAGGAATTTGAATTTACCGTAAAAATAAAAATAGGTTTTTAAAAGTAAATATATATTCGAACTTTCTTAAATAATTAATACCATGACAACCCCTATACAGTACTATTCAAAAGTCCCCTCGCATCGTTTGAACGGCTACACTTACATTAATAAAATTTGGAAGGTGAAAATAAAGTGTTGGAAACTTCTTTACGAATTGTAACAGGTGACGTAATAGTAATAGATGACGTCACAGGGCCACTATGGCCAATAAATTTAAATAGGACCTTATGGCAAGTGGTATCTCGTTTGAAAGGCATTGACATTGGCTAAATAGCCATATTAATTTTGTTTGGGTTTAAACTAATTTTGACGGATAAATTAAATAAATACCAAAATCCAGACCATTGGAGTATGATAACATATTGTAAGGGGGTTAAAATGTATTTGAACAAATTTCCTCCCAGTATAAATGAAATGTTTGGAAAGCGGTTCTTTTTGTGTGAGAATGTCCATTTAGCATAAGAGTACCGTACAATTTTTAAAGGGGTAACGTTTATTTGCAGAAATTTCTATCTACCATGGACGTAAGATAAAATTTGTGTCAGGGAATCATTGATTTGTAAAAATTCTCATCTACCATACTTATGCGTACGATAAAAATTTGTAGGGGGATTAATTTATTTCGTCCCATCATAGGCGCATGATAAAATTTTTAAAAGGGGAAAATTTGTTGTGAAAATTTTCATTTACCATGAAAAGGGTCCTACGATAAAATGTTTTAAAGATATTAATTTGCTTATACCTAAGAATTCTACAAAATTGTTAGCGTACCACAACATTTTTCGATCGCATTGATTTATTTAATAAAATATCCATTTGCTATGTAAGAAGAATGTAAGTAAGAAAAGAAATTTAGAAAGATATTCATTTGTTTTTGTTTTCACTTCTGTCGACAGTCCCAAAACAGCCTATTTGGTTTTTTTTAAACATTCTTCAATCAGTCGACAACTTATCGAAAATTTATTACAAGTAATCGAGGTCAATTTCCAAGGTTTTAACAAAAATAAATAATAGGTAGTCAAAATGTCGAGAATTAAATTTCCCGACACTCATGATGCAGGATAATGTAAGATATTCATACAGTAGAACATTATAAATATCCTGTGTTTCAACTAAACTAACCAAATAATACAAATTTTCAAAAAAGGAGACAAAGCTAATTGTAACAATTATAGAGGTATAACATTGCTGAGCGCAGCATTGAAAGTTTACGAAAGTATCTTAGAGACTTGACTTTGGAAAATAATAGAAAAACAGTTGGAAGAATCCCAAAGCGGCTATAGGAAAGGAAGGAGTAGCCAAGACCACGTATTCACATTGAAACAAGTAATTGACAAAAAACTGAGAACAAATCAAAAAGTGTATCTCGGCTTTATAGATATTCAAAAAGCCTTTGACAGCGACCCCAGAAATCAAATATGGAAAAGTCTACAACAAAGAGGAGTTGTATCAAAACTAAGAAATAACATTAAATGCATTTACGAAACAACTAGAAACCGGGTAAGGAAAGATAATGAAGAGTCCGATGGTTTCATAACAAAAGAAGGATTAAGACAGGGAGGAGTACTTAGCCCGGCATTATTCATAATGATAATGGATGATATTTTGAAGGAAGTAAAAACAAAAGTTAAACAAATTCAAATAATTTATAGAAATATGGAAGTAGTTGGAATAACTGAATGCGTTTTTGCCGACGATTTAGTATTGTTCGCTAGAAACGAAAAAGAGCTGAAACATAATTTAATAACATGGAAGCATATATTGAAACTACAAAACATGAATATGAATATGAATATGGAAAAGACAAAAATAATGGTGGTGGGACAAGAAGAAGATCACCTTAATATAGAAATTGATGATATGCCGATAAAGCAAGTGAAGAGTTTCAAATATCTGGGAGCAGATATACAAAACAATGGAAAACAGGAAGCAGAAGTGAACGAAAGAATAAGTGCAGCAGTCAAAGTATATTACTCATTAAATCGAAATTTCCTCGGAAGAAAAGAAATTACAACTAAAACCAAATTGAATATGTACAAGTCAGTCTTTCGACCAATCCTTGTGCATGGTAGTGAAAGCTGGGTACTTACAAACTCACTCAAAAGCAGAATACAAGCAACAGAGATGAAGTATTTACGCAGTGTCGAAGGTGTCACCAGAAAAGATCGAATGCGGAATGAAATAATAAGGGAAAACCTAAACATAGGACCAATACTAAAAACAATCGAAAAACAGCAGCTTAGATGGTTTGGGCACCTTTGTAGAATGGAGAACAGTTGACCAGCAAAAAGGATTTGGCAAGCTAGAGAAGTAAGCAAGGAAAAAAGAGGTCGCCCAAAGAAAACATGGGATAACACAATAGCCGAAATTTTAAAAGAAAAAGGAATTACATGGACAGAGGCGGCGAAAAAAGCTAGAAATAAAAAGGAATGGCGGAAGTTTGTCCATGAATAAGCGACACACCCGACACCCACAGCGGGTACAAACGGGTTTATGATTATATATATATATATATATATATATATTTATATATATAATACAAAATATTGATGTATCTTATCATTATCAGACATAACATACAACAGAATCTAATTATTGACATTTTTGCGATAGCATTTAATACAAAATGCGACTAGAATTTCTATAAATATGTATCAGATAATAATTATTTACATTTTATGTAAGTTCATATATATCATATTTTGACATATTGTTAGTTATTAGTCAAGTAAATTTAGGTGATACCGATATATTTATGTTGTTCTTGGATGGGTAAATAATGCACACGTACTTAATAATTACTCGACACAAACACAGATAGCTTTCTTATTCGTTGGAATTGTATTTTGATCACTCAACAGTGTCGCACCATTCCCTACATAATATGTTACGGTTAAAGTATTTACTTGGCTAGTATATAAACTAGTTGGATAGTATACAAACTATCCAACCGTCTGGTTATTTTGATGAAAAATCATATTTTCAGTAGTATTACCCCTATAGGGTCTTGATAATACCGAGATAATTTTGTCATAGAGAATGCTGAAAGCGTGTTGCTCAGTTTTATTTAAAGAACAAACAATGGCATTGCTCTCTACTGAAACAACAGAAAATGCTCTCAATGAATCATTACCACAAAAATGCTTATCATGTTCTGAAGAAAACGTATGTGACCATTGTCAGAATAAAAACAATATTATAGCGATGAGGGATTCATGTCAGGAAAGTCTAAAAAGGCAAGCACAAAAAATGCTACAATTTTCTCGCAAGAAATTTAAACCAGGAACGGTCCACCGTGAGAGTACCCATTCCAGATGTAGATCAATGTCGGCCAGATCATAGACCCAGAAAACGTTTTAAATAAAGTTACAAACTGGACCCCTACAATAGACCGTCCAAGAGGAATACCAGAACTAGCTAGAGCAGGTATACGAAGATGTGAAAAGACTAAACCTCAATGACCAGAGGAAGACTATGGACAGAGCGCTGTGGAACAAAACAATTAATAGCGCGAAGAGACTTAACTTATTTTATATCCAGTATGATAATCAATGCGGAGTGATTCACCGCAGTGTTTATTTTGGAGAAAGGTGCTTTTATTTTGCTTTGGTGTCTCTATACTAATAATATACAATAAAAAGTTCAGTTTTATGAAACTTTCAAGCTGGGTATATCAATTTAGGACCAACTTTTGGTTGTGTACCTATATAAGAACATTATTTTTTTGTTAGTGGTTTTTAGACTATCAAGAATTATTATTTAATATTTACGGGTAAGTACACACTAACTAAAACATATACAATATTATAATGAAAGTGAAACTTTCATGAATTTGTTGGCATTAAAATTTCACTTGCTTGAATTGGAAGATATCACCTGCAGTATTTAACTTTTATGCTTACGGATTTCAGGAGTGAAACACCTACTTCAAAATGCAAACAACTTGTATTGTAGTCGGTTGTGGTAGCCGTTCAAACCGAGACCAAGTAAGCTTTTTAAGATCCCAGATGTTTTAAAGAACACATTTTTGGTGCACAAGAATGAATTAAGTAAGAAGCGTAGAGAAATGTGGTTAGCAGCAATCAATAGAGATGATTTAACATAATCAAAAATCAAATATCAGGCTGTATGTAGCAGGCATTTTGTTCAGTTTTGTTCAATAACAATATTTATAAAAACTAAGAAAAGTGATATATTCTAAATAAAAATTACTAATCAAATGAACAATATACTAAATACTAATAAAATATACTAAATTGAAGCAAAATATACTAATAAATTCGACTAAAAAGTCTTGAGCACTGTTTATGACTGAATAGACAATACAAAACTAACCCACAAAACAGTCTAACCTATAGAAGTGAAAGTCCAATAGGATTACCTAGAATGAAAAATAGGCAAGGCAGCTGAGGCCGAAAAACAGACTAAGGGAAGAAGAATTTCAGCAATCGCAGTGGATGGGTTCAGAACTATTTCATAACGCTTTTTTTAATGGAAGTTTGTTTTTGAATAACTAATGCCCGATTTCACTAACCATATCCTAAAGTCAGGTAATACCTAAAACGAATTTAGGAATTCCTAAATGCAATTTACATTTTACCACGCGCTAAGTAATGCCTGAGAGTGATAATATTACGTATTTCCTATCACTTTTTGATCAATCCTAGAAGGATTGTAGGAACAGCTTTGCGAGCGAGGCCCCTTTTTGTCCCAATAACAATATATTGTGGTTCAAAATATCTGTTGAAAACTTTGTAGGATTTATAAATCTGTTCAGCGCTTAATTCCTTTAGTTTTGGATTGCGAATGAAGGCAACCCATTCATTCAACAACAAAGGGTCATGTTTGGGAAACCTATGTCGTTTTGATGCAATGTCTGTACACCCAGGAACGCAACACTTCACACCAACCATTATAAATATTATGAATTATCACACTTGATAAGACTTACAGTACCTAATTAAAACACAAATAACAGCAGCAAATGGCAAAAGGAAACAATCTATAAAAGACAATGGTGACAACAACTATATGACAGATTTGATGGATTTTAAAATATTTCCTTCTTTTTGTGCTAAAGGCATTAGCTGTCAGGCCTCTTGCGACAACTCAATTGCAACTATTGCTTCAGGTGGATGGGTTTGGAACCTCATTTTTGTATTCAAGGTCATCCTATAAACTTTCACTTCTATAGGTTAGACTGTTTTGTGAACTAACCTATCTGTCTAAATTGTTTGCCCTGCACGACCATATTAGGTCTCGTGATCTGGATTGCCTAATATTCATTTTTCATAAATAATAATTGACCGTAAACAGCAAAGTACAGACCTGATGAGAGCTAAGTGGGACATTGGGAAAAGACACATTGCCGCTACGAAAGGTACGTTTGTATCCTATACTGAATGTTTCAATTCCTCCCGATTGATAGGTCGCGCTTGCGCGTAATCTAAACATCAACTAATCAAATTTTTTAAGCTAAAGATTGGGGTTAATGTTTGTAATACTTTTAAACGGTTCATTATTGTGATATTTTGATCAGGATTAATCACAGACTTGCCTTTTTCTCTTCTTCCAACGTAATGTGCTAGAAGGACATTAACAATCGATGCCGCACACCAAAAAGGTTATTATATGAACTCTTACATCATCTGTTATTTGCCCTGGGACGCCATATTGAATTGTATTTGACAGTTTGCTGGATTGCCCGATGGAACGGAATAATCTTGTATTGATTCACTGGTTTGGATAACATGTGGAAAGCTTTCATCATAAATCTTTAATTTTTATAGATTATTTTTGTATTTCTTTAAACCAAACAAATAAAATATTTCAACTCGAAAAATATGTTGCTTAAACATGAAAACCAATAAAAAATAACCAAAATTTAAAAGGGAATATACTTTTGGTACCGTCAAACTGACAGACGTAACGTTTTTACATAGAAGCATGCATTTGACACGTTTAATTACCATAATTCAGTTGATATCGTTACAATAAATATCGTGAATAACATAAATTTCGTTATGCTTTGGAATGACTATCTCCATTTGTTCAACGTTATCAGAGAAACGAAGTAATGAAACAAGATTATCTTATAATATTATGTTAAATGTATTCTGTACATTGTTATAAAAATTACAAAAGTATAAACATCAAGGCACGTAGATCAGCTTTATTTTTGAGTTACGGTGAAATGAAATAAAATGGATTTAATTAAGGAATTTTGGATGTTTATAGGTGAGTTTTTAGATTTTAATTTTTTACCAATGTACCTATTTATAAATATGTCCCCCTAAGTTAGAATCATATGGAAAACTTTATTATTATTAATTTTAGGAAGAAAAAGTATTCTTCATAAAAGGGTCTGCATTATCTAAAACCTAGAATACAGTCATTAAATATCAAATTTTTTAGTCGTACACAAGGTTTGTCAAAAAAATATTAGTTTCACTCATGAGTAAAGTACCTTTAAATTTGACAAATTTGAAAAATGTTACTGAAAAAAGTTGATTAGAATTAAAAACTTGACACTTCATATTATTTTATTTTTTACTTGTTTCTATATTGAATGAGCATTTACCTCTTTTAGGTTTTCAATTTCCATTTTAGGTTTTTAATAATTTTGCATTTTTAAAACGCATATTCATTTATTTTGCAAATAATAAAATACATTCAAGCACTAGGGGCCAACTGCACCGTTTCTTCTTCTAAGTAATACTTTCATAAGTAAAACTCTATTCTTTAAGTAAAACTTGTAATTAAACTGCACCGAACCTTATTTACCTAAGGGTGGGTTTATCAATGCCCGGTTAAATCTGCCAGCTACGTAACCCTCAGCTATCTCTAGCCGCCAGTCAAAGTCTCGGTTACAATGGAAAGCGTTTATCAATGCACCACATAACTGACAGCTAGCTAACTGGAGGCTAAGTGTAATTGTGCATTTGACAACCTTGTTCGGGTTGTGAACGTTAGTGTAATGTGGTCAAAGTGTAAATTTCTCATTTTAATTTGGTGTAAGGAGTATAACCCGTTACGTGAAATATACATATTATTAATTTTATTCGCATATTTTGTTATAACACACTGAATCAAGAATATAGAGGTGAAAGTTATTATTTTTCTATTTTATCGTAAGCTTACTCTGACAACATCGTGGAAAATTTCACTTGTCAGTGTCAAAATTGTGGTACTGTTATTTTTATTTCGTCTATGTTGTGCTTTAATGGGTTGTTTGCATTTGGGCATGTCCAAAAAACAAAAAAGATTTCCCAATTTCACGGAGTCAGAGCGACAAATAGGTACTTATAAAAGTAGCCGTTGACCGTAAAAGTATAATAGAATGCAAAAAGACAGATGCTGTGATCTGGCGAGAAAAGCTGGAATTTGTTGGAGTATCATGAGAACACTGGGCTTAGATAGTCGAAACCGAGTAATAAACTCGACATCATCGAGCTCTTCAAATGGATTCATCCGTTCTTATGGTCGTCTTTCGTACTCTACAAATTCCAATATTTCGCCAATCTCCAAGCTCTTCATCGAAAAGGTCGTCAAGTTCCTCAAGATACATTGACAATAACAATGATATAAAATACACACAGAACCTGGATGCTACTAAACTACTATAAATGAATCAAATAAGCTTCTCGATTTCACCCTAAACGATAATAACACAATCAAATTTAAAGTTGAAATAATCTTTGTTGCAAAATGTGAGCAAACATGAAAAAATCATGACACAGTTGTCAGTTAGAGTCTATGGTTAGAATAACGGAACACCACTTTCTCGTATTTAACTGTATGTTCTATGGTTAACATCAACTTTATAGTGGCAGCTAGGGTAGCCGAAAGTTTGACTACCAGCTAATGCAAACTGGCAGTTGATAAACACTTTGACCAACAGCTAAGATTTAGCCGAAGGCTACAATATTTAACCGAGCATTGATAAACCCGCCCTATAAGTCGACTAAAGACAGGATGTGGACAGGCGGACAGGGATTTTGTTTTGGTAAAAATTGAAATGTGACATAAGTGACACTAAATTCTGATACTGCGAATGACAATTGTATAAAAAATATAAACAATATAAAATATAATCAAGTAAATGAAGATCTGCGTCTCCCAGTGATTTATGCCCAGTGCTCATGGATAAAACTCTCGATCTTTTAATAGTGGTAGTAGAAATCTGACTGTTTCTTTTCGTAATCGAAACTTTTAAAAAAGGGTAGAACGTGTCGCGGGACACACGGTAGGAACTTTAGTTCCTTTTAAGCAAAAATTATGTAATACATTTGACGTTATAGATACCTAAACAAATTGCATATTCCTCGGTGGTCGAGTAGTAAGCAAACCAGACTCTCACGCTGTAGACCCGAGTTCGATTACCCGTGAAGAAGTTTTTTTTATTGTTAATTTTATTTTTAAATAACTATTCTAATTTAGAGATAATTGCAGATGATTTAAAATGGATTAGGCATGAAATTTGAAAAAATTGTAAATTGAACGAAAAGTGTAATACCTGGGTATAGGACGTCATCATACCATTCGAGAGACGACATTTTTTTGAATATAATGAATTGTTAAAATACAGAGTGTTCCATTTAAAATAAGCCTGATACTTCACATTGAATATCTTCTGTAAGTGAAGTTCCTTGTGGCATTATTTATTATTTTTTCTCTTTTTTTTTGGGAATCAAACCACAATAATGTTTTTGGAACTTTAGTTCTTTACGTCAGGTTATGATTGAGCGACCGGGGGTCGCGACGCAAAAGATCTGACCGTTACGTTACGTTATGTTACGTTGCTCCGTTATGTGCCTTGCTTGCGTGCGTGTGCTCTCTCCTGATTCTCTCTCTCGTTTACGAAGCAGCGATTCATATGCTTCGGCCGGGAATCGAACCCAGGCCGCCCGCGTGAAAGGCGAGCATTCTACCACTGAACCACCGATGCTATATTGAAATTCTATGCAAAACTGGTATTCGCAGTGCTGGTGATCTACTTGAAATTTGTTCGGATAAATTTTTACTATTATTACCATATTTTTTTTGTGCGATTAATGGGTCTAGCTACTTTTCGAAATACAGGGTGTTGAAATTTTGAAAACTTGAATGTTTTAATTCGATAACTTTAAAATGGATGGATAAATTGATTTGACATTTGGCTGGTTGTTTTTAAATGTAAAAGGGCATATTTTGATAGAAATAGTAGTTTGTGCAACTAGTGTGGATATGATGGCCATATCGCACGAGGACAAAGTTTGAGCACGACGCCGTAGGCGGAGTGCTCAATCGTTCAAGTGCGATATGGACAATCCACACGAGTCGAACAGCATATTTTTTCTTCGACCCACTTAAGAAAAAATCTAGAAAATAAAAATTTCTATAAACTGTAATATAACTTCAAATTGAAAATTTAACAATTCAATTTTATGTTTCCACTAATTTTTTGTGGTAAACGTACAGTTCTTGAATGTCCAATTTTTATAATGCTACGGTTTCCCTTTTTAAATATACGTTGCTGTTATAAGTAGATGTTGTCGTTATTAATATCAAGCAGAATAATTATTTAAAAATGAAATTAACAATAAAAAAAACCCTGGTCTACCGCGTGAGTCTGGTATGCTTACTACTCGACCTTCCAAAGAATATGCAAATTGTTTATCTATAATGTCAAATGTATTACATAATTTTTGCTTAAAAGGAACTAAAGTTCCTACCGTGTGTCCCGCGACACGTTCTACCTTTTTTATTTTTTTTTATTTCGGCTCTTCGATAGCGTTCAAGCTACCTTTGTCAAGATTAACTAATAATAAAATAATTTTTGGTCCCTATCTGACACAACGAAAAAAATATGACAACTAGACAATCAATAATATTTTGAAATTTAAGACTACAAAACTTTGTTGTCAAATTTTATTAAGGTCCATTCATAGTAGATCACACCTCTGGTAAAATGTGAAATAAAATATTTTATTTTATGACATTCCAAAGATATGATAGTCTACTAGAAATGGAATCCAGTGAGTTATATAGAAGGTCGACGAAAAATTCAATGTTCACTTGATTTTATGGAACACACTATAGGGTGTCCCAGGAGTTCGTACCAAAAATTTGGCAGGTAAAAATAATAATAGTATTTCATATAAAATTTTTCCTCTACGCCCTTCGTTAACGAACTATAGGGCTCTAAAGTTGGGAATGGAAAATGGTTTTTTATTTACAATTATCAAATGGCTGATTGGAAATTGGTAATATTTTGACGGTTAATAAACACTATAATTGCACACTTTTTGGCGTGATATACAAGTCTACAGCATACTTGTGAACTCAGGTACCGACTAAGTTTAATGGTGGATGCGCCATTTTTTGGTTAAGTAAAACTTTTTTCAGTTATAAATGCAACAATTGGCTTTTATGAACATTTTTAGAGATATCAAGTCCTCTTGTGACATCTCGATAACATTAACGGTTTAAGAGATACGGGCAATTTTATGTCGCAATGCACACCTATATTGGCGCATTCATATTTATTTTGAATGTACATGTACAATTACAGGAAGCATCCTGTATTATTAGTAAATTATTAATAAATTTGTGTAATTTTTTTAATCCGTTTTGACTTTTTTGATGTCGTTAATTACTTGGTTACTCGTTTTTTCTAATCTGATAATGTAGTTATTCATTTTTCAGGGTTTTGTTCGTTTTCAATAAAGTTCTTCTTGGTTGAACTAAGTAAAAGATTATATTTATAAATGTAGACTGCACCAAATTATCAATAGTTTGCTAATAATACAGGATGCTTCCTGTAATCGTACATTCAAAATAAATGTGAATGCGCCAATAGTTGTGCAGTGCGACATAAAATTGCCCGTATCTCTTAAACCGTTAATGTTATCGAGATGTCACAAGAGGACTTGATATCTCTAAAAATGTTCACAAAAGCCAATTTTTGCATTTATAACTGAAAAAACTTTTACTTATAAAAAAATTGGCGCATCCACCATTAAACTTAGTCGGTACCTGAGTTCACAAGTATGTTGCAGACTTGTAAATCACGCCAAAAAGTGTGCAATTATGGTGTTTATTAACGGTTGAAATATTACTAATTTCCAATCAGCCATTTAATAATTGTAAATAAAAAATCATTTTTTATTCCCAACTTCGTAAAAAAAAAATTTTATATGAAAAACCATCATTATTTTTAGCCTTTCTATCACCTCCCAAGTTTTTGGTACGAACTCCTGGGACACTCTGTATATTTTTCGTCGCGGTTGGACGAATTACCGACTCGAATGAATAGGAGAGAAAAAAAGAAAGGATAACTGTTCATTTCCTAAGTTTCACAGTGGGTAAATTGGAACTACAGTTTTAATAGATACTCCACGTGTAACTTTTTCTTTATGGAGTAATATACATGTATTCATAATAAATGCAAAAAAAATCATGACTCAGACAATTTCGGTACTATTAGAGGTCAAAACACAGTAAATTTAGCTGATTCTAATATTTTTATATAACTGATCGTATTTTAAAGTGATACAATTTTGTTATACCAAGTGATTTCAAAAAAAGTAAAATTCATATTTTCTTATATGTACAGAGTTAATATCATAGCCTTTTTGGTGTGCGTCATCGATTATTAATGTCCTTCTAACACATTACGTTGGAGGAAATGGAAAAAAAGGCAGGTCTGAGATTAATTCTAATCAAAATATCACAATAATGAACCGTTCAAATGTATTATGCCCGTTTGTAATTATCAATGATTTAGTACAAGTTTTAGTCAATTTTTTAGGATCCTAAACTTAGGACACTAAAATGTTGGCAAGAAAAAAATGTGTTTGCAACACACCATGTTTTAGTCACTTATTTAGGTTGTGATTATGCGCACTGAGCAGTATGATTTTGTAAGTAGCCTGTCACTTTTCAGATTTTAGCAAAGAATTTGAATTTTTTAATTTAAATAGGTATCAGACAACAATGGACACATAATTTTTATTGTTAGCAGCAGCAACTCTTATTAATATAGTAGTAGTTAGGAATTATATAAGAAAGAGAAGCCCTCATGTGCTTATTTTTATATTGAGAACTTTTAGATATGTAAAGGCAAGGTCTTTCTTAATATAGTTCAATAAGTCGAAGTACTTGATCATGAGACCACGACATTTTTGATATTTAAAATAGCTCAAACGAAAAACTTTCACATACACAACATTCTCACCCCTCAATAAACGATATAATATGTATAACTTTGAATAAACGTTGGTTATGTACCAGAGCCAGTGTCACCACCATCATGAAAAATAAAAAAAGGTAGAACGTGTCGCGGGACACACAGTAGGAACTTTAGTTCCTCTTAAGCAAACATTATGTAATTCATCTGACGTTATAGATAAACAATTTGCATATTCCTCGGTGGTCGAGTATAAAGCAAACCAGACTCTCACGCGGTAGACCCGGGTTCGATTCCCCGTGAAGAAGTTTGCTAATTTTATTTTTAAATAACTATTCTAATTTAGAGAGAATTGCAGATGATTTAACATCATTTTTATTTCGGTTCCGTCCGTCCTTGGTTCTAACATAGTAAATTCGTATTTCTGTGTGAGACAGATAATGTTATAGGGGCTAGTACGTCATAGCAACGCCCACTTATTTCGGACATTTTTCAATTTTGAATGAATCAAAACGCCAGGAAATCTGCTAAATACGATTTTTGACACATGATATTGTCTGCACTCTGAATCAACATAATTATTCACTGATTGAAATATATTTGAAAGGATTTCATCTCCTAGTGGTTTTCCCCATTCCTGAACATTCCATGCATTTAAAAAAGGTAGAACGTGTCGCGGGACACCCGGTAGGAACTTTGGTTCCTTTTAAGCAAAAATTATGTAATACAACTGACGTTATAGATAAACGATTTGCATATTCTTTGGTAGTCGAGTAGTAAGCACATCAGACTCTCACGCAGTAGACCCGGGTTCGATTTCCCGTGAGGAAGTTCTTTTTTATTGTTAATTTTATTTTTAAATAACTATTCTAATTTAGAGAGAATATTAATTATTATAGATAATGGTACGGTACCCTTCATGAGGGAGTCCGACTGGCAGCATCTACTTATATAACAGCATCGTATATTTAAAAAGGGAAACCGTAGCATTATACAAATTGGACATTCAAGAACTGTACGTTTACCACAAAAAAATTAGTGGAAACATAAAATTGAATTGTTAAATTTTCAATTTGAAGTTATATTACAGTTTATAGAAATTTTTATTTTCTAGATTTTTTCTAAAGTGGGTCGTAGAAAAAATATGCTGTTCGACTCGTGTGGATTGTCCATATCGCACTTGAACGATTGAGCACTCCGCCTACAGCGTCGTGCTCAAACTTCCTCCTCGTGCGATATGTCCATCATATCCACACTAGTTGCACAAACTAGTATTTCTATCAAAATATGCCCTTTTACATTTAAAAACAACCTGTCAAATGTCAAATCAATTTATCCATCCATTTTAAAGTTATCGAATTAAAACATTCAAGTTTTCAAAATTTCAACACCCTGTATTTCGAAAAGTAAATGTGCTAGACCCCTTAATCCTCATATTATCATTTTGTCCAATTTTACGAGAGGAATCTACATGCAAACGTTGTAATTACCCAGAAATGTATCTTACATAAAGTATGTGATTTAAATTTTCTCAATTTTTGTATAAAAATATATTCCAGATTCATCTGACCTCACTTTCCAGCACCAATAACAATTTTCGACAGAACGAGGTGTCTTTTAATTCTTGCATATAACAACATCGTTGGCACCTGTCAACACATATCAAATGTCAAAGTAAATGTCATGTTTAGTCAAGTTAATGTCAAAGTTTTGAGACCGTTTCGTTCAAAGCCGTACCAATACCGCATTTTTAATTCTTCAGGAAGAAAGATTCAAATATTAGATTTTTTCATAACAAAACATATACATATATATCGTCGATAAAAACAAGTTTGAAACCGAACGGGACAACCCGATGACATTCTACAATTATCTAATAGTTGCCATCGGATGCTAATTCCTTGTTTTTTTTTTGTATGGTTTTTGAGTTGTTTCCTTGATTGACCTTGTTAGGTTAAGAGACCGTTATCTAAAAGGAGGTCATGCACGTCTCGCTGAGGGCACCGGCCGGTAGTTCTTTCTCACATGTTGTTTTCGTTCTTATAGAACTAATAAATATCCATGAAAGATAATATAAAGCAAAAAAAAACTGTTACATTCAAAAATGTATTGAGGAATTGTTTGAAAAAGTCAATTTTTAATTTTAGTTTGCTGCAATTTCAATATTTTTTTTGTGGTTGTTTTTTTTTGTTTTATTTAACGTCATACCATTTTAATACAAAAATAGATTAAAAGATTGAAAGTGGCGAATAAAAAAATACAATAATAAAAATACAATACTAAAAAATGCACAAAATATTACAACATATAACAGGAAATCAATGAAATACAATATGAAATATAAAAAAAATATAGCAATTTAAATGACCTATAATGAAAATTAAAATCGGAAGTTGAAAATTTAAGATTTTTGTCTGTTTATCATTTATTTATTGTATTAATTTCAAAGGATGTTCCACCCTATTCTCACAATTGAATTAATTCAGCGGCTATATTAATCGACAATCAAATAGATTCCTTGGATTTGAATGTCCTGATATGTGATTGTTGAGAAACCACTCCAAAGTCTTGAAGACGAGAATCAGCATCCACTTACTGTCAACCAAGAGCGTTATAGAGAGAACATTATTGTACCTTTTGTAATGGATATAAAGAACTTCACGAAATCTACAGGTGTGCACACAATGGTTTCAACAAGATAACCAAAATCGATTGAAGACAGCCAAAAAAATAATAAAAGTCACTAAAACCAACTTAAAATAGTGAGAAAACCAAAGTACATTAAACAAAACCAAATTTAATTTAAAACAACCAAAACCAACCCAACAACAATCAAAAATAGTGTGGAAATATACAAAATATTGTAAAACTAACTAAAATGAACGAGAAATAACTTGAAATAGTGAAAAAGCACAAAAATCATCTAAAAAAATTACCAAATTCAACTAAAAACAGCCAAAAAAGTAATGAAACTAACTAAAATCAACCAAAAATTCCTTATCATAGTGAAAAAATACTGAAAACAAACCAAAATAAGTAAAATTGAAATTAAATAAGTGAAAAACGGAAGTATCAGCTAAACCAAACTAAAACGATCTTGAAAAACAACCAAATTCAACTTAAAGCAACCGATGAAATAAGAAAATAACTAAAATCAAACAATAAATATCTATAGATAGAAAGAAATCAACTTCCAAAAATATTAAATTCAACTAAAAACGAATTTAAATAAATAGAAAGCTCGAAAATCATCCAAATTAAAGTTACAATATCTTAAAATAACCGAAAATAACTGAAATGAATTGAAAACAGCCAAAAAAATTATAAAACTAACTAAAATCAACTAGAAATAACTTAAAATAGTTAAAAACTGAAGAAATTTAGAAAAAATACCAACCAAAGTAACTTAAAAACAGTTAAAAGGCACAAAAACCATCCAGACAAAATTCCGAATTCAACTGAAAACAGTCGAAAAAGTAATTAAATCAACTTAAATCAACCAAAAATTTTTTTAAATGTGAAAAACACAAAAACCAACTAAAAATACTAAATTTAACTGAAAATAAACAAAAATAAGTGGAATCGAATTTAAATAAGTGAGCAAGGGAAATACCAGCTAACCAAAACTAAAAGGCTTCTTGAAAAACAACCAAATTCAACTGAAAACAACCGATAAAGTATGAAAATAACTAAAAATAGAAAGAAATCAACTTCCAAAAATACTAAAAACAAATTTAAATATATAGAAAACTTGAAAATCAGCCGAATTAAAGTAGCATGATTTTGAAACAATCAGAAATAACTAATAATAACCAAAAATAACTAATAAATAATAAGTTCAACACAAAACAACTCAACATAACTAAGATCAAATGTAAATAGCCAAATAAATACTAAACCTAACTAAAATTGAGCAAAAATAGCTCAAAATAGTGAAAAAACACAAACACCAAACAAAACAACTAAACTCGAATTTAAATAACGTGAATATTAGCCAAATGAAACTAAAATGAAGCTGAACCATAAACAAATAAAATACACTAAAATCAACTGAAATTGATCGAGGAAACTTTTTTAGAGCCAAGTACGTATTAAGTAAGTATTAAGATATATCGACGAATAATAGATTTTTTCTATACAATCACATTGAAAAGTAGGCTTCTTCGCTTGCCATTTACAACGAAAAGTTGACGTTTCTTGAGGAGACTTACTTTACGCTCGCCGAGCGTAAAAAATGGCAAAACGCTCGTTGCCCATAACAACCGATACTACAAACACATTGACAGTGACAGATATAAAAGTTTGAAACATATTTGAATTGACATATTTAAACTGACAGATTTTAGAAGTTTTTATGAATTCTACTTTATATTTGTTTTTAATAGTTACAATTAAGTGATTGCAGAAAAAATGTTGTATGTATTTCGAGTAATTACCGCGCTCCACTTCACGTCGCGCGGTAACCACTACTCTCAAGCAATAATGTATTACTTTTTGCTCTCAATACATAAATAACTATTATACTATTATAACGCCTTACAGTTTTTGAAAAATATTTTCCAAGAAACAATAACCGTTCACTTAAGAAGAAACAACTACTTCTCAAGCTATATGCCTCGACAGACATTGGATTACACTTTTAAGTTTAACGACATACTTAAGTATTGAGCTTTACAATGCTCGGTGAAAACAATGTGCTTTCAAACACTGTCTCTTACATCAGAGGTTCTCAGTGTCTCCAATCGTCTGGTAGGATCCCTACAAAGGTACAGCCTTTTAGATGGCAGTAGGAAGGAATAATAGCGTTCTCTTAAGGAAAACTGATTCGAATCCTGGAAACTCCATGCTCAGAAGTCTTCTTAAGCTTAGATAGGAGACACAGGTAACCGAACACCTAAACAAGAGTATCGAAGAAGGATACATAATAGAAATAACAAACAAAACTATGGAAAATGCTATTAAAGTATAATATCACTTGTGAGGTGAATTGTATCAATTCAGTCTCTTAGTCCAGTCTACAAGTTGAAAAACGTGAAAAATAGAGATAAAGCTCCTAAAAATATGAGCAATAGCTCATTGGATTCGGAATGACCTCTAGAAAAATGAGTTTTGAGGATTTTACTACACCTAAAAAATTGCAATTGTTATTAACAAAAAAAGATGAAAAAAAGAGGTTTCTAGGTTTTTGTTAATAACTCGTAAACTATTAATATTTACAATATTTGGAAAAAAAGGTCCTTAAAGAGGAGGAAATTTCCGAAAAAAAAGTTCTAGCTCCCGGAACTCTACCTCTATTATTAATAATTTTAATTCAACGCTGAAAATAGGGCACCGTGCAGCGATTACGGCATGGGTGCTCTGCCGCTAAACACGGCGTACAACAGAAAATTATTTTTTTATAGTAACAAATATGAATTTAAAAATTTAAATAAATTATGGTATCATCCAGATACTTGAAAGAATTTATGCCCGTTGGAAAAAAAATATTTTAAATCAATTTTTCAAAAAGTTATGCAATTGTTAATTAACGAATTTTTTTCCTATCTCCGTTTTCATAAATAACGACATAAAAGTTTAAATAATAAACCTATAAATTTTTGGCTTTGTGGAGCTCTTCTTATATATATACACTTACAAGATCCCGCGATAAAAGTTTATTAAAGTTAATTATTTTGCTTCTGATAATTTCTTAAAATTAACAAAAATTGAAGTCTAAGAAATGTTATTGAAAATTTTTTTTTCAATAATGCTGTTTTCGTATCCAACAAAGGCATTAAGTAACATAGGAAAAAAAAATGTTTACATCATTTGTTGAGAAATTGTTTATAAACAAATAGACAAGTTTGATATTTAAAGAAATTTTTTTACAGTTATGTTGTCTTGGCAAAATAATAATTTAAAAAAAAATTTTTTTCTTAAATAAATTTTTTTATTGTATATAACCGTTTTTTTATATTTCGATTGTTTAAATAATTAGTTAAGGAATGATTTTCTCTTTAAAAATCATAATTGGCATTGTTTCATAGGTAAATAAAAAAAAAAATTTTCATCAATAATTTCATTGTTTGTTAACTTATCAATTTGTTAGAAACAAATTCTAACTACCGTTATATTTTTTTTATTGAGCTAAAAAAATAACAAAAACAGCAACAATCCTTACCTCTATATATATATATATATATATATATATATATATATATATATATATCAAAATAATAAGAAAAATTATTTTTTATAACGCTTTTAAATATTACACGATACCAAAATTGCACCGGGCACTTGATTTGTCAAGTAAAAAATTAATATAACTTATAAACTATTCGAGATACGATAATGGACATTCTGGTCGTTTTTATAAAGCATTCATTAATCTTAAAAATAGGGCGACGACCCAGCACTGTAGTGGAACGCGTTTGAAGAATAAACCTTGAAACAATTTTGTTTAGCGATACAGTATCACAAATTATCAATTAATCCTACCTCCATCTCTAATTCTTTGAGGAATATACTTGTTTTCATCAATATTTACTGCATATCCGGGTATATCTGCAACAAAAGAGGAGTGAATCTATATGTGGGTTATTATTTATGTACGAAGTACGACTGCTATTGTGGTTTTTTGTTAGTTGTCGCATCGTAAGTTTAAGCTTTCCGTATAGGTTGACTGAAAGTAGAGAGGTGTTATTTTTGTTGTTTTAACAGGAAGATTACGGCATTACCGGTGAGTTGGATATTCAACAGACAACAATGCAATTATTTATTTACATATACGTTTAAATTGTTTGTTCTAGATTTCACGATAAAATTAAAACTAACGTTACATGTGTGTACTTTTGTATATTATACGTTTTTTGTAGTTCAATAAAAAATACAATATTAATTGAAAATTATACAAAAATAACCAAAATCGTACGAAACTAAGATCAATAAAAATACTAAGTTGAACAATAAAAAAAACGAAAAGCAACAGAAAGTAACAAAAAATATATTAATTTTTAATGAAAACACCGAAAATAACTGAAAAATATCCAGAAAACACCAAATTTAACTGAAAACAACAAAAATGACAGTATATTATTTGAAAAAATGCGAAATTCAACCAAAAAAAAAACTGAAACCATCTCAAAAAGTGAAAAGTAACTAAAATCAACCAAAACCAATAAAATAATATGCAATTTCAGTGAAAATAATCAAAAACAACAAAACATTATTTAAAACAAATAAAAAATTAAATGAATTAAACCAATATTTACAAAACAAATTTATTCATTTGGAAACACCTCAAAAGAACTAAAAACACTGAAAATAAACATCAAAATTCAGTGAAAATAAAAATCCAAAAAAAAGCTTAATTTTTACAAAACAAATTTATTCATTTGAAAACACCTTAAAACGACTAAAAGCAATCAAAAAGAAACAAATACTGACTTGAATCACCAAAAACATGAAAAAAACATAAAATATTAACCAAACAAAACTAAAAACAACAGAAAGTAACTAAAATTAACCGAAACTAAACTAAAAAAACTGCAAAATTCAACTGAAAACACTCAAAAACGACTACAAAAAAATACAAAATTGAATCGGAGACCCCCGAAAACAACTTAAATAAAATCGCAAAAATTAACTGAAAACAATAAAAGATCAACTAAAAACGATTGGAAACAATCGACAAGCAATAGAAAAAATAAATGAATAAAAAATAGAGAATCTCTAAAAACAAAAAAAAAATGACAAAAAAACTAAACATACCTGAAAACAACAAAAATAACTGAGGAATACTGAAAAAGCTGAAAATGCGAAAATCACTCAAAAACGAACTAATATTTCAAAAAACCAAAAAGCTAAAAATATCTTATTGCAAATACACCAAAACAACTAAAAATGCAAAAAATAACCAAAATCAACAAAAAATTATAAATTTTTTGGAAATACTACCAAAACAACTACTAACAACTCACAAAAACTAAAACTTAGCAAACCACTTGAAAGATTTTTAATAAACAAAAATCAACTGGAACAAAATAATAGAAACAAAAATTAACTAAAAATAATAGAAAAAAGCCAATAGCTAGCTGTATATTAACATATTATATCAAACGTATCTTCTAATAAGGAATAGTTTAACATAATAATTTTTCATGAATTGAATAGATGAGGCTTTTGCTTGATGTAGATCCATAGTAAGTTATGAAATCAAACAATTTTCTACAGCACCATCGAGTAGCCCTTGAAAAGTTAGGATAGGGAGATGTAAGCCGTTTTGCCAAATATTGAGCAGTTTTCACAAAACAATGACCTAAAGTTGAAAAATAGGTGATTTTTAACACCCTGTATCTCTGTAAATATTTAATTTAGACCCCAAGAATGTGGTTTCTACGAAATCAGCACTTCAAGGAGAATCGAAAATCACGAAAACGTATAGGGTGTTCCATTAATAATTTTGAATGCGACGTCACGTGACCAAAAACAAATAACTCATTGGGTAACACAATAACAAGAAAAGATGCAGCATTTGCTCTAATTCATACCCCCCAAATTATAATTATCCACTACTGCCCAATTCTGATATATTACTTGTCTTAATCGTCGTGGGACACACTGTATTCAACTGCCTAACATTACCTACGAAATTTTTCAATAAACTAATAAATTATTTTCTAAACGATAAGGTAATGGATCACATAAATCAACAATATCTGCCACTAAATCTGGTGGAATGCTTTTATTTCCTTAAAATTTCGTTTTGGTAACGGTAAAAACAGTCAATTATTAGAAAAACTTCGTGTTTAGTCTTTAAATCTGAAGAAATGTTTACAAAATATTTTGCTAAAGTTATAACGGAAATATTTTTAAAATGATTATTTTTATAATTAAATTTACTAATATGTCTGTGGATTTTAATTATTTATCAATGTTTGTTATGTTGTAGAGGATTCTTGATAGTGACCGCGCTTAACTTATTATACAATTAGATAATAAGTTGTTTATTATATTTAGAGTGCGGCTATCATGATAAAAAAAATAAATAAAATGAAAAAAAGTTACATAAATCGCCTAAGGACTGAGCAATACAACGAAAATAACCTAATACTGCAAATACAACTAAAATAAACTTGAAATAACGTAGGCACTTAGCTAACTAAAAACTAACTAAAAACGACATAAAACAACTGAAAAAATAAAAACCAACCAAAAAGGAAAACTTAAAATAGCTTAGGTCAATGTAAATTGGCTAAAAACGACCAAAAAAATACTAAATTCAACAGAAATAACTTAAAAGTGTTAAGATATTAAAAAAATTGAGTCGACTGAAAAAAAACACGATTTAAAACAAATAAAAACGACAAAAATGAAAAAAAAGAAAATTTACAGACAAAAATTAAAAAAATGGAATTAGTGAATAAAAAATAAAAAAAAAACTATAGACCACTGAAAATGATCAAAAATAAACTATACACGCTATAATCAACCAAAAAACGATCTAAAACGGCTAAAAATCGCACAAATTAATGAAACAAGTACCAGATTTAACTATACCTACTATTAAATTAACTAAAGTTGTAAAAATCAACTTTAAAAAACTAAAATCATTTTAAAACTACAGAAAATAACCAAAATCTAACAAAGCAAACAAAAAAAAGTATATTCAACAATTAAAAACAACTAAGTAAAATAACCCATTGAATAAAGTGAATACAACTACAGTTGGCAGAAGCAAACGTTAGCCCTGGTGGGCGTGTTCATGTCGCTGTAGTTGTATTTTTGTAGTAACAATTCGATATTTTGAATCGATAACCAAATATCGATACCCTAAATGTCAACTGTTAAGAGATATGTAAACAAAGTCAAACTTGCTAAAAATGTTTCCTACTTAACTCTAAATATTAATAAAAAAATTTATATTGGACCAAAACTAAAACTACCGTTTGTCCTAAATGTCTATATTTTCAAATTAGATGACTGTATTAATGTCATGAAAAAGAAGGATCAAGTTTCTATGGAAAGCAACAAAATATGAACTGGTTATAGTCCAGTGTTGCCGAAACCAAAATGAAAATTACCCGAACTTACTATTCAAATTATCAGAATTTGTCAAAATTACCGAAAGGACCCATTGGTTATCTAAATAAAGTCAATATGGAAAATCCCCAAAAACAATAGCCATTTTATATATCCCTTCTACAAAATATTCGAAAACTATTGTGAAATTGTCTAAAAATCGGATAATCATCCTCGCATTGACAACACCGATACAGAATGAATGAAATGATGTATGTTGATGAAATCACTCGATCATATTATTTCGATTATATTTAACAATTACTAATGGACAATCGTTAACATTGACTCTTGATTGGCTTCTTGCGATGACCTTATTTTAGTTCGCATATTTTCCGGGGCTCATGTTTGGTTCTGACAACTGTAAATACAACAAATAAAACCTAAAATCTAGAAAAACTAAAATTAACAAATAAAGACTAAAAATTACAACAATTCAAAATCTAACAAAGCAAACAACCTTGATGTACGGACCAAAACCAACTGTGGGAATTCTCAGTTGCTCCACTAGGCCATGGTTAAAAGGGTGGGTAAAAGAACAACACAATAAACATTGGAAGAATACGCCCAGGCAAACACATGGGAAGAAATTCAGAAAAGAACCATAAAAAAAAGTAGCAAAAGAACTGCTCTCAATGAGTAGGAACAAACTACACACCATTACGAAGTTTCTTACGGGAGACTTTCCCACAATGGAGCACCTGAACAAAATAGGGCTGTATAACGGAGACCTTACATGCAGAAGATGTAGAAAGGACACCGAAACAGCTTTGCATATATTATGCAACTGTGAGACGCTGGACCACAGGAGACAGAAACTGTATGGAAGACCCCAAATGACTCCAGAAGACTCCTACTATCAACCAGCAAAGAACCTGTATGAGCTAGTACAGGGAACGGATTGGCTGAATAGGCTGGAGTCCGAACACTAGGAGGATGCACAATAAGCCCAGGAGGTTGAGTTGGTGCCGGCGAAGGGACGGCTCCTTTAAAAAACACATGATTGCTTCAGAGAGAAACCCCCTGCAGGTAGTCCCCAACTAACAATTTGCTGTTTGTTAGTCTCAGAAACGTTTTTAAAATGTTTTTATATAATAAATATATTTGTCTCTACGAGTTCATCCATACCTCAAATGTGGTTAGAATCCAAATGAAGGGTTCAATGAAACTCAAAGCGTTGAATGATATATAGATTAATTTTTCACTCAACGCTCAAAGTCAAACCACAATAGCTCTAACAAAGTTGCGATCAAATAATATTTTACAATCAAGTTAAAATGATAAGAGAAAAATAATCTAAAATAATGAATCAATACTATAATGACAAAAAATATATTTGTGCTCTAACGACTCCTATATAACTCTCGTTGAAAATATCTCGGGATTTACTAATTGTTTTGGTGTGGAAAATTAAATGCGGTCTGCACAATTGCATTATTTTGCAGAGAATGTTGGTTAAGTAGGTTTTGCATACACTCCATCCGGATAATTACCAAAGGTTTTAATATTAACAGTTCCTGCGCTACTGAATTCTGTTGAAAATGAACGCCGGCACAACTGACTGTTGCAAAATGAGCTCTAAGCACTTTAAATCAGCCAGAACACATTTCAAGCTCCTTCTACCTTTCTTGAGCTGTACTTGTTTAATATCACGTGAAGCACTAAACGAATCTCTAAATTTTTATACACTTCTTTTTCGCATGATTTCCCATGATTTGATTCAAAATTCAAATACCTATTATTTGATTCCCAAAAAATAATAAATAATGCCACAAGGAACTTACAGAAGATATTTTGACTAATAGTAGCCAAAAAAACTTGAATTTGTCTTGATACAATCAAAATCATACAAAACCTTAAAAACCAACGTTTACGCATCTTTGGGAAAGTTCGCACGTACCTATCTGCAAATTAACATCGAAAGGAGGCAAATGGTCAAAATATGTAGTCTCCTTAGCATTCGCTCAAATCGGATCGTTACTGGTCTAGACTTAACATTGACACACCACACTTAAATGAGTTTGGGATCACAAAAGGGTATTATAGGCAATGACCATCAAAATATTAAACCTGTGTAGGGATCAAAATTACTCATCGGTCACTGCCCCCTTAGGAAGCACATGCAAACCATCGATATATGTGTATAAGAATTAATATCAGAAGTGGGATTTGATCTACAAAGTGCCCACATGAGCCAATGATGTGACTGGAACGGTCAATCGAGCGTTAGGCTCACCAGGAGCCACGAGAGTGAATGAGATGAGTGGTATGACCAAACGTTGTGGCCGAAGAGGAACATGGTTCGAATCCTGGTGATAGTTTAGTTTTTTCAATTTTCATCTCATGAAATAAAGGACGAACATTTAATAACCATCCCGAGTATTTTTTGCCTACTCACATTCCGTTCAAAGCTTAAAAGGATTGTTGCATTGGTATTTTTCATTATATGACAACCCGTATTGAATATTGATGATATAAACATTACGTGCCATTTTATGTATCCTGTCAAACGAAAAAAAAAAGATACTGTATATCGTAAATAAGAAATCGAGTATCTAAATTTTATTAATGTAATTCGCGTATCGACCCTTGAAGGACTTTTCACGGTTAAAAATAACCAACAACAAAGGACTTAAAGTTCATTGGCCTTTCCGTTTAGGTAAGTCGACTTCGTTATGAACAAAATAGTGGGACAACATTTTTATTTTTCTTCGTTTCCGCTTGGCTTCCGACGCATTTATTGGATAATCCACTACACAATTATTTTGTGTCGTGTTTAAAAAATTTGCGGAATTGAAATCGAAAATATATTAATTAGCAAGTTAAGTGATATGTGAGCACCATAATAAAAATCAATTTAAATTGCCCTAAACTAGCTAAAAAAGCGCCCAAATTCAATTGAACCCAAAAACAAATGAAATTACCTGAACCAACCAAAATCAAATGCATTCAAAGACTCATCACGTAAACAAAAGGAATTTTTTCGTTGGTGTCAGATAGGGACCAAAATTTTAAAAAACTTAATTGCTCTTGATTGATGACTGTAGCTGAAACGCTTCCGAAACGTTGGATTAGTGAATATAAAAAAGATTGTTGTTGAATCTCCCATAATAATTGAATTGAATAATTAATATATCACAAGGAAAATACAGAAGATATTGTCATGCCACCCCTACCGAATAATTTATATTTTACTGTTAACCAATAAGGATGTGAATATCTTTATAGCTGAGTACACATGACTAGAAAGTCAAGAAAACATTTTTTTCTACACCCACATGTATATTATCCATTTCCTGCACAGTTTAGAGAATGGAAATGTAGGCCATATCGGTTAACTGAACGTATATGATTTCATATACATCCTAGAACGTATATGAAAACCACCAATCAGCATTCGCGTTTAGTACTCGTCACTCATCTTTTTTTCAATTTAAAGAAACGTCAAAATAACTTGTCAAAAGAAGTCTCTCCCAGAAGCACTGGATCAAGAATATTTGTTTATAAAAATAAACTTGAATGAAATAAACTTTATAAATTAATAACAAATACTAAAAACAGAATAAAATGGGTATTTAAGGGCCTACCGATTGACGTTAGTTCTTATGACAGTATGTACTACTACTGAGATTCGCCGAAAATAAGTCTCGGTAGCCGAGTGGTCAACACACCAGACTCTCATGCGGTAGACCCGGGTTCAATTCCGAATAAAGAAATTTTTTTTTCAATTATTGTTAATTTTATTTTAAAATAATTATTCTGCTCAATATTGATAACTACAACAGGCAGACGCTTGAAATATTTAGCAGAATATTCATTCTTATAAATAAAGATACTGTACCCTTCGTGCGGGAGTCCAACGGGCAACATCTATTTATAACAGCATTGCATATTTAAAAAGGGAAACCGTAATGTTATAAAAATTGTACATTTAAGAACTGTTCATTTATCACAAAAAATTAGTGAAAACATAAAATTGAATTGGTACTATTATGAATAAAATTGTTGAAAATTTTCAATTTCAAGTGATATTTATTTTACAGTTTATTCAAATGTTTATTTTCTAGATTTTTTCTTGAATGGGTCGTAGAAAAAATATACTGTTCGACTCGTGTGGATTGTCCATATCGCACTCGAACGATTGAGCACTCCGCCTACAGCGTCATGCTCAAACTTCGTCCTCGTGCGATATGGCCATCATATCCACACTAGTTGCACAAACTACTATTGTATTCTGTGTAAAAAATGTATTTAAAATTGCAAAGCGCTTTCGGCTATTATAGTCTGTACAGAAAGTACGAGGAGTAATAAATCATTCATTTAAGTAGATTTCATAGACGTACCAAAATATATTTTAAGAGGGTATACCGTAAGGTACATTTTGTATTGAACGAATGAGTTGCAGCTATGCTAAAGAATATACGATTTAGGTCAGAGGTAACGGGATGTATTAATTTTAATAAAAAAAAGTGATAGAGGTACATAAATTTTAGTAAGTTTGATAAAGAAAGGCAACACAGTTTATTCATAATAGAAAACAAACCAATCTGTGAAAATAATTATTTTATATATTTTTGTATATATGTGTGTATAAATGCTGGATATACAGTTTCCAAATCTTGGCAAGATGAAAACATTAAAAGCGGAAGGCAGGCATTCGTGGAAGGTTTGTCGTTAGGTTTGCAGCCACCATCTGGAAAAGGAAAAAGACTTATCATTGTCCATGTTGGAAGTTCTGAAGGTTTTGTTGATGGTGGATTATTAACTTTTATTTCAAAACGCACGGGGGACTATCACGAAGATATGAATGGGGATGTCTTCGAGGAATGGTTTGTTCAAATGTTGGATCTGATTCCAAAAGGGGCTGTTATTGTTATGGACAACGCAAGTTACCATTCACGGTTACGAGAAGCATTGCCCACAAGTCGTTGGCGTAAAGCAGAGCTTTTGGAGTGGCTTATTTCGAAAAATATTAAGTTTCCAAAAGATCCACTGAGGAAAGAACTTTACAGAATTGCAAAAATGAACAAGAATAAATACAAAACCTACATTGTAGAAAAAATGACTTCTTCTCGTGGTATATCAATTCTTCGACTTCCCCCTTATCATTGTGAACTTAATCCCCACAGAATTAATATGGGCTCAGGTAAAGGGGGAAGTTGGAAAAAAAATACTACTTTTAAAATAAACGATGTTGTGAAATTGTTTGAGAGTGCTGTAAGTCATGTTAGTAAGGAAAATTGGACAAACTGTAACGAGCATGTTATCAAAGTAGAGGCAAATATGTGGAAAATTGACAATATTTGTGATGATTTAATCGACCCTATTATTATTAATGTCAACAACGATTCTTCCTCTTCCGAGTCGGATATAGAATAAAATGTAAGTAATAAATGTATTCCAATAATTATTTCTTTTCATTTTTTATTATATTATAATTTAAAACGTATTTTTTTCCCAAAATACACACCACTGCATTGCGTTATTGCTTATCTGCTAATCCTTTAACAATGAAGAAACCCTTAATTTTGCTACAACTGAAACAAATACGGGGTCGATCTACCTGGTTTTTAGATTTACGGAAGAAATGTAATTTAAAGTAAGAGATTTATCAAAAATTTCATGGTGCTCCCTGTAAAGGTTTTGCATACTTAATTAGGGTTTATTACTCCTCGTACTTTCTGTACAGACTATAGGCCATCATCAGTGCCATACCTGCAAGTAAGCAATAATCGTTGGAAAATTTTTAAAAAGAAATTAGTAAAGAATTACTTACTCGTCAGATATGAAACAAGAAACCTAGTCAAATGTCTACAACACATTAACGTCACAATGTTAAAATTACATTAAATTTAAATTTTTTAAAAATTATCCCCTGATTATATAAATATATTTATCAACAATATTATCAGATTGATTGATCATCAATTCTAAATTTTCCATATTTTTAAATTACAAAATTCATGATTAGTATTTGGTTTTTTTGGATATTTCTGGACTCTTGTTGGGTCGTTTGTTTGAATTATATTTGGTAATGGGTTCTCATTAGACCCTTAATCTTTTTCTGGCTTGTAGATGATTTGATTAATTCTAAATCAGATTTTTCTCAATGAAAATGACATACATTGGTTTTGGGATATCATTAGATACATAATTTAACTAATGGTTCACTTTGTATTTAAATGTATTTTTGTTATTAATAAATTGCTGGAATTTGATTTTACATACTTCATTCTTTGAATGGTTATTGTGTTTGTAGTTTCTTCTGACTATTGATTGGTTATCTATTTTAATTAGATTTGGGAACGGGTTCTCATTAGACCCATAATCTTTTTTGTTTTGGAATCAGATATGACTAGTACGTTCTCATTAGACTTTAAAATCAAATCTGTTTTCTTTGTTTAGATGACTGATTTTTGGTTTTGAGGGGCTACCAGATTACAATTTTTATTCATTAAAATTTGTTATTTGAAATTATGCTCAGATAATTACTTTCATTTATTTACACAAATATTTTATAATTTTCAAATTAATTTATTTGCTTTTGGAATCTCTCTTGACCTATTTGTGAGTTTTCTATTTTGAATTAGATTCAGCAATGGGTTCTCATTAGACCCTTAATCTTTTTCGGCATCTTATGATTTGATGGGTTCTCATTAGACCTTAATATATCAAATTTATTTATAATTTATTTAGGAAATTCACTTATTTAGTTTTGGGACATTACCAGATCGAAAAAATTTTTTACAATAATTTTACTTTTATGCTCATGTTGGATATCTTGAGTTCTGTGTCCACTTGAATTGTCATTTGTTATTTGTTAGTTTTAAATTGAAGTAGTGTCACTTCGTCTTCCGGTCTACTAACACGTGTTCGTGTAGTGGCTGAAGAATTTAATTGAAATTAAAAATGTTCATAATATGAAGACAGTTTAACCCCAATCAGAGGATAATTTTTAAAAATTTTAAATTTAATGTAATTTTAACATTGTGACGTTAATGTGTTGTAGACATTTGACTAGGTTTCTTGTTTCATATCTGACGAGTAAGTAATTCTTTACTAATTTCTTTTTGAAAATTTTCCAACGATTATTGCTTACTTGCAGGTATGGCACTGATGATGACCTAATAGCCGAAAGCGCTTTGCAATTTTAAATAAATTTTTTACACAGAATACAAAAATGTTTTTTTGGCAAGGATGTGTTTTCAGTTTACGCTTAACACATGGCTATCATGCTTACGTTGCCGACTATAGATTTTGAATCAAGTTTAACAAACAACAACAAAAGCAAATCTGAGAGCAAAACTAACTAAAAACAAAAAAACGCATTAGAGCAGCTTAAAAATAATTAAATTTAACTAATAAAATTGGACACGAAAAAAACTATGAACTCGTTAAAGCAGTTTGTAAGTAGCTGGAAATTTCAAAACTTAACTAAAAAAGTAACAAAAACGAATCAAAGCATGTGTTTACTTAAAATATCTGACATTAACTAAAATCGACTAGTAGAAAAAGGAAAACCAAAACTAACTAAAAATAACCACAAACATTGATGATCAAAATTGCAAAACAAAAAATAACTGGTTGTGTGTTTGAAATAACTAAAATTAACCAAATACAAATTAAAACAAACCGAAGTAAATGCAAAACAATAGAAACCAAACATAAACCACCAAAATTATTCCAAAATAAATAAAATTAACAATAAAAACCAAGTAAAAATTACTACAAACTCTTAAAACCACTATAAATAACTGAAAATAACATATGAAAAATTGAAATAACTAAAATTAACTGAAAATTAAGGGACAATAACTGAAATCATAAAAAATAACAAAATTACCAGTATAACAACTTTATGTGAGAGCTTTTTGAAATAACTGAGATTTATCAAATAAAAAAACAAAGGTAAAGACCACCAAAAGCAATATGAAAACTATGGCAATCCCAAAAATATATCGAAAATAAATGTAACAAATGAAAATAGTGAAAATTAACGAAAAACTGAAATTAAACAAATCAAATTAAAAATTAGCAAAAATTACCTTAACAACTTTATAGAATATAACTGAAATGTACCAAGAAAAAACTAAAAACCATTAAAAACAATATCACTGCAATACTTCATTTCTCAAACAACCAAAAATAACTAAGAGCAAAGCAAAAATTTAATAAATTAACTAAAAACTAACTAAAAATCAGCATAATATGAGTAAACTTAGAAACATTGAAAATTAATAAAAATTTTCTGAAAGCAACGAAAATTATCTAAAATCTAACTGAAGCTAACTAAAATTTGCTGAAAACCAGGAAATAAACTAAAACCTAACTGAATTTAGGATTACTAAATATTAACTATTTATGAGTGAAATTTTGTAAAATTCAACTACAGCTAAGTAAAAATTAACAAAATGTCACTAAATTTATGTAAAATTAACTGCAATCTAACTAAAGTTTACTAAGATTTAATGAAATATCACTAAAATATTGTAAAAGTCGTTGAAATCAGTTACAAATTAAAAAACAATACAACACTATAAAATTAGGAATAAAATAATAAAAAGGCTAAACGCAACTGCAAACATTTAAAAGGAACAAAAAATTATTTGAAATAAACACTAAAATTGCCATCATGGGAGTGTTTTTCACTAAAAAATTATGTGAAATAAAATTTGTACCAATTTATTTAACCGTGCTGAAACAGGATAAATAATATCATTTTAAAAATTATCCAAACGTCCTTATTACCGAAGAGCTAAAGTACTGCCATCACCAGTGGTACCATGTAACTGTTTGTACCATTTACCCATTTAGGTATTGAATGGTCCACGAAGAGAGTCACACATCTATCGTACTCGGTACTTACTACTTCGTCGTACCCCACTTTTCAAAAAAAAATATTACTCTAATTCTTCGTGTTTGGTACTACCGCGAAGCGATGCATTGTGCAAACGAATAAAAGTGAATTTCAAATTTAATATGGAATTTTACGCAAAAAAGTGTTTTAAGACTAGCAAGATGGTGAAAGAGAAGACTTGCAATAAAAAAGTGAAAAGCGACAAAAATAAAAAATGGAAAAATCGTAAGTTTGAT